>JAJOZX010012031.1:0-111166 GCA_023014485.1 Bathynomus jamesi | reverse complement strand
TTTTTTTTTTTTTTCGTTGCCAAGGAAATTCGTACGAATTTAGGGTATTTTGGGGTAGCTGAATTCCAAATGAAAGTAGTTTTTCCGATTTGGCTCTAGTTCTTGAGATAATGAATACCCTCAATTAATAGGAAACGTAACCATAACGCGTGCATATGGGAAACTACCGGAACATTCTAGATGGTGAGACACGCGAATATTCTTAGTGTTTACTCCGCGATCATTCTAGAATATTCCCCCTCCGTATATAAGTCATCGGCCACCCAACCAGTAGTTTTGGTTGACCTTTGGTTGGCCTTTGGTTGACAGGGAAAAAATCATCCTCCCACCACTTCATATCAGCTGGGACTAATGAAACAATTTGTTAAGGCCTTGGACAAAGATGGCGATTGCTTCAAATACATTTGTAGATCGTCCCCTTGACTAAGTATGGAAAAACTAAAAGCTGAATCTTTGATGGCCCTCAATCCGTACACTTATCAAGGATTCTAATTTCACAAAATTTATGAATGGTGTTGAAGCTTCTGCCTGGTGGCAGTTATGTCTCAGTTGTCAAGAACTTCTTGGGTAACCACAAAGCAGACAATTATGAAGAACTGTGCAAAACTGCTCACAAACTTTGAAAAGTTGGGTACTAATATGAGCATAAGGTACACTTTCTCCATAGCCACTTACACAATTTCCGGATAATCTTGGTGATTTTAGCGAGGAACAAGGGAGAGGTTTCATCAAGATATCAAGGTGATGGAGGAAAGGTATCAAGGCAGATGGGACAGACACATGATAGCAGACTATTGCTGGAACCTCCAACGTGATTGTCCTGATAACCCACATAAAAGAGAATCGTACAAACAGAGATTTACTATACATTAATTGTAATTATGCGAATCAGCTTACTGTGTTTATCTGTTATTATACCGAATAAAATGCCATTATGTATTTCATGTGTTTACTTTTGTATGATTTGAGACAATTTCAATGCGATTTGTAAGTAGGCTCCGCCTGAACATTAATTTTTTGCATTTTTACGTGTTTCAATGGGGTACCAATTATCTCATAATTAGAGCCAATCTAGCAAACCGATGTCATATTCGGAATCAGCACCACAAAAGTTACCCCAAAATCACTCTAATATGATTGGCAATAAAATGAGTGTTGACCAGTGTAATATATATATATATATATATATATATATATATAAATATATATATATATGCAAATGTTGCAAAGGGGTGGAGGAATTACAAAGGGGGGATTATGCAACAAGGAGGTGGGAGCTAACCCCCCAAGTTGCACGAAGTGGGGTGGGAGTAATGGGAAGGGGGTTATGCAACAAGGAGGAGGGGGTAACCCCCAAGTTGCATGAAGAGGGAGCTTTAGCGGAGCGGGAGGATGACCTCCCCCCAAAGGGGTATCCCTAACCTAAGCATAATAATGCTCTCGGCCTACGCACTTGTTATATATGGAGGGATTGCCAGATAGCACTATTTATTTTAATTTTCTATATATGGAGGGGTTGCCAGATATTTATTTTAATTACAATGGGTAACAAAATTTGAAAACATTTCTGTTTATTGTGATTTTTCTGTCGTTTCTTAATGATTTCTGGGCGCTGATTCCAAAAATGATATTGGTTTTGCTCTATCATCAACCGTTTCAAAAATATAGGTTATCACACTTTTCATATGGCAAAGTATATAAAGAAGGCTAGCATAAATATTTTCTGAAAATAAAAACACTATTGGAAATTAATGTTTATTGAGCCAAACTTGTTTGACAAACCCAAAATTGTGCAAAGGATATAATATATATCATGAGGAGAACCGATAAGAGCATAACAAGCCTCGTTATGCAGTGTGCGTTCCTTAAAAATGCACTGAAGAACGCGACTTCCGCGTATGAACATTCTTATCCTTTCTGATCAGCGACCATACGTAGTCTCCCATCATGGAAGCACCCAATGGCCCTGGTACCTTTTCTCCATCGTTTGAATATCTTGATGGAATCTTCGCCATGTTCTTCACTCACATCGCCCAGGTTATCACGAAAAAAGTCTAGATGTGAATGCAGATAGTGTAATTTTAAAGACATACGGCACCCCATTTTGCCATAGCATTTAATCAAGTTTGACACTAACTCCTTATAGTTTGGTGCTTTATGGTTGCCTAAAAACCCACGAACCACATCACGGAAAGCACACCAAGCCTCTTTTTCGATCGGAGTCATCTTGGCTTCGAGGTTCTTTGAATTCAACAGCGCCTTGACTTGTAGTCCTACAAAGATGCCCGCCTTGACTTTGGCCTCAGAGAGTTTAGGGAACATGACCCGAATCTGTTGGAAAACTTCCCTTCCAAAATCTAACGCAGTTACAAACTGCTTAATTAGACCCAACTTAATATGGAGAGGTGGTAGCAGAACTATGTCAGGCTTCACAAGAGGTTCCCTGAGTACATTGTACTTTCCTGGTTGCAGTCCTTCACGTGGAGGCCACTGAACTGCTTTATAGTGCTCAGTTGAAGCCCTGCTATCCCACAGGCAAAGAAAACATGAATATTTAATAAACCCTCCTTGTAAACCTAATAGGAACCCAATCATTTTGAAATCACCACACACGTCCCAGTTATATTGTTCATGCCTGATTTGAGTGAGTAGTTGTTTGACATTTTCATAGTCCTCTTTCATTTGACCAGAATGTGCAACTGGTATAAATGGATATTTGTTCCCATTGTGGAGTAGAACAGCTTTTAAACTCCGAGTTGAACTGTCAATAAACAGGCGTCACTCTGAGGGTATATGTGTTAACCAAATAGCTGTGAATAGACCAGTAACCTCGCTGCAATAACAGAGAGAGCCATTGACATTGTAGAACCTTGCAATCTCTTCATGCCGCTTTCGGTATACAGTGCTCTTGCAGTCTTCTCCAAGCAAATTCCACTCTTTGAGTCTGGAGGTCAGAAGCTCAGACCCTGATTTCGTCAGACCCAAATCTCTAATTAAGTCGTCCAATTCCCTCTGATTTGGAAAGTGAGGGTTTGTACTGAAAGTTACTGTATATTCTTCATCGTGACTGTCCTCACCAGCCGACATCTCAGATGAGCTAGCTGCATCCTCATTTTCAAAATGCAAAGCAAAGAAACAAAATATAGGCATAGCTATATATATAGAAGAGCATCAGCACTAAGAAAAATCGACACATAATGACCCACAGTCTGTAAATACAGAAGGTAAAGTAATGGATAGATACCTATTCTGGTGGACGTGGTATTGGAAGACCTTCGCCATGTGGTACAGGAGCTATGGACGACGCTATGCTTGGATACTGAAGAGTCTGCCTTCCTTTAACTTTCCTGTACTTAGAAACATCTACCATGCAGTAGTAGCAATCGTCGTGGTGGCTCTTTGGTTCTCTCCACATTCTGGGTACCGCAAAGGGCATTGCCTTGCGTACTCCCCGCAGCCACTCTTCAAGTTTGGAGCGGCAGCTTCCACAGATCACATGGGGTGCCCAGGGCTTATCTTGGTCACTCATAGGCATACCAAAATAGGGCCGATACGCGATGCAGAACTTGGTGCCTTTCACAATCTTCTGCGATACTTGCTTGGGGCCTATGTAATACCCACAAACGTAGCAGAATATGTCCGGCGAGTGTTTACAAGCTCTAGTTGCCATTCTCTTTACCAAACTGTACTACATTAATCATAACCTGCAGATATAGAGAGAAGAGTTATTTAATCTGCAACAGTTTACAGATTCCAGAAAAAAGATGTATTCACAACACCGAAATAATGTCCGCAATAAAAAAGGATCGATAACACTCAAATCGTCAGCACAGAGAAGCACAGAAACACAGTACCTCAGTGCTGGTAACCATCAGACAAACAACCTGCTTTCTTTGTGTGCTCACACTTACTGACTTCTCAGACTCTGCGCTCTTCTTTATATAGCACAGTGGAAGTTTCGGGCAATTTCTAGAGCAAGAAACTGTCAACGAACATCCGGATTATCTCTGAAACCATTGATGATACACACAAACCAAGGCCAGATTTGGACTCAGCGCCCACAAATGCATATAAAAACATAAAAAATTCTATATAAACAGAATCAGTGTTATACAGTGTTATTTATATATGGAGGGTCGCCAGATAGCGCTATTTATTTTATTTATTTATATATTAAAGGCAAGAGAGACACTAACTATACGTAAAAATAAAATGAATAATTTCCTGAACATATTAAGTATTATTATTATTCTAGTTTTTTAAAGAGAAATTATGATGACCAAGTTAATTTATTTTTTAACTCCAACTTTTCTAAACTACGCGACGCGAAGAACTGAATTCAGTTGACTACATCATAATGTTTGTTTTACTTTCCAAATCTGACCTTCCTCTGTTTTCGTTCTTATTATAAATAAGTTAGCCTTAAGCAACAGTCTCAGCCACTTTAGAATGCGAACAATTCTGGTTGCCTGCTTTCTGTGACAAAATTCTCTGATTTTGCTAAGTGGACAAATAAAGTTATATTGTAATTAAAAACTTATTTAAGTGTTTGAATTTCAACGTAAAAATGAAAGTTAATTAGCATGTTTAAAATTTTTTTAAACATAGATTCAAAGTTTTTAAGAGAGAGAGAGAGAGAGAGAGAGAGAGAGAGAGAGAGAGAAAGAGAGAGAGAGAGAGAAAATCTGAGTGTATTTATTATTATTATTATTATTATTATTTAAAACAACGTTGATGAAATAGAAAATAAATTTGGTGTTTTCAGATTTCCAAGTATTATATTTGTTTCAGTTTAAAAATGCCGAATGCTTAGGTAGGTTTGGTTAGGTTAGGTTAACTGTAGCGCTCTTTGCATTGCGCGTACTTTAGTCCATAATCATCACAGATTCCATTGTTAATAATTAAAAAATATTCGAATTACTAAGGGTTCTCGAATAAAAACAAAAAAGTCACTCTGTACTTTTGCAATCAGGTTTGGAGGAGTTGAAATAAAATCGAAAATACTCTGAAGGATTAATTGTTTTTCTGTTTCTACTATATATATGAAGGTGTGATGTTAATTAAATTGAAGGGTTAATACAAAACAGTCTTTTATATAAAAATAAAACCAAATTGTAAAACACACACACACACACACACACACACACACACAACACACACTGTACAACTTCCAGGAATGGTCGAAAAGTGAGTAATTCATTTCACCCATATAAGAAATGGGCCAGTTGGTAGTCCCTCCAGATGTTACACACACACCCACACACACCTTATTCTTGTATATCTTTAACTCTTTAACTTTTATTTTATAACCCTAAGTTCAAAGAAGAAGCTTCACTTATATCTCTGTCCTGTGCTTTCTTTTTTATTATAAAAATAAATAAATAAATTTTAAAAAACGATGACGGTGAATGGTCTACTTATGCCTTTTATTCGAAAATGAATAAATTAAAACAAACCAACATTTGGTTGTTTATTTCTCTGCTGATGGAAGGGACTATACTGTCTATACATAATTATGTCGCATTCTTTCACGTGTACTTTTGGGTAAACCTCCATTAGTACGTCTAATTTATCGAGGCTAATGATTAAGCCACTGATAAATTATCTCCAGTTTCTTTTACAGCTGAGTGTTCATTTCTCTCTCCTCTCTCTCTCTCTCTCTCTCTCTCTCTCTCTCTCTCTCTCTCTCTATATATATATATATATATATATATATATATATATATATATATATATATATCACATCTGTTAAAAGCTGATCTTTTTAGATTATTATTAATGCATTGTTAAATAGCTGGAACTAATTTAGTGATAATATTTGTTTTTAAAAGTTTTACTGTTGGCTAGATAACTCTCCTCTGTGTCCACTATATATATATATATATAATATATATAATATATATATATGTGTATATATATATTAAATAAAATATGAAAATAAGAATTCCCTCAACAGAAATCTTACATTTGGGCGAATATCTCTGGTTCTATACGACGCTAGCTACAAATTTAAGCATTTACACAAACTAAAAATAAAACAATCATGAAATTATAAAAGAAACCCATAAAATAGGTTTAGAGTGACAGTTAAAACATTTAGAGATCCGACGTTTTGAGGTATACAACACTTATCTTCAGGGTAAATTCTAAAATTATAAAAAGTAAAAGATAAGCAACATTTAGAAAACAAGCTAAAAAAAATTATGAAAACAGTAAAACATTCGAAAAAATAAATTATAAATTTTAAAAATTATAAAAAATAAAAGATACTGTAAGTAAAATTTTTAAAAATAAAATATGAAATCAAGAATGCCCTCAACAGAACTCTTACATTTACTCGTTTTTTTCAAGAAACATTATACCCTCTATTCTAAGTAGTCCTTATTCTTCTGTGGCTTTAGGTCTAAAATATCGTTACATGCCTTATAAATCGTATTTTTCCACTTTCGCCATTATTTTGTGAGAAAGTTGATTGCAAAAGTCACTACGAAAAGCTCATATCTTTCTTTTTCTATAATAATAAAAAATTTTCGTATACTGTGTTAGATTTTTATGTAACATAGTATATTACATTCTTTTCTACAGGTGTATGCATAAACGTTTAAGAATATTTTTTATTTCATTTGAAGAAATTGTAACTGTTTCTTTTGAAAATCTGTCGCGCCAAATATCATTGTCAATACTTTTTTTTTATCTGATCCAAGGGTAATCTAACCTAACCTAATCTAAAAGCCTAAGGAAAAACCTAATAAGAATGAATATAAGGGCAATTTAACCTAAAAAAAGTGCCTTTCAACCTTTCAAATGTTCCATGTGATGATTCCTCATTTCATGAAGGTCAAGTTTGTCGCCCCTCCTCTCTGAAGGGTATTTCAATTCAAGTTTAACTAGGCATCGACCGGTAGTTGTATCGGTATCGGGCCGATATATCGGTATCGGTACCGATACCGATTGTTAGTAGCTACCGATTACGATAGTTTTTGTTTCTAAGAATAAAAAAAATGGGCGTTTTCCAAATAGACACTTCGCGCTGCTCGAGAAGTTACGCGTGTGTTCGCGATTTATCCCGACGTTTCTAGAAATTTCCATGACTCATTACCGTTCTATATAAAGCGAGCCCGTAACCATCGCGTCGTCATTTCCTCAGTTCGCAAGTTGTGAATCAGTTCAACAGTGTGTAATAATTTTTTTTGTAAATTTATTAACTACTGGTATAAATTTATTCGCTTTTGCTTTAGTGAGAGTGACAATGCCAAGCATTGTGTGGAAGTTCTTCACTGCTCCAAACACTAATGGAAAACAGGCGATCTGAAATTTGTGCGGTGTTCTCGTGGAGGAACAAGCGCAAGTACCTTCTCTACATCGAACCTGGGGAGTCACCTTATCAACAAGCACAAGACTGAGTTTGATGAAGCCAATAAGAGTCAATGTACAACTTCTGCTACTAATTCTAGTGAATAGATTCATGAAAATCTCTAAAGTGATTCTTCAAACATTCTCAGAGAGAATTCGCTGTTGCTCAAAGCCCCAACATCCTAGTGGCTCCAAAAATGATGAATTCAATAAAAATTTAGGAAGTCTAAATATTTGTTGTTTTTAATGTATGTTTTGGGACCCTAAATTTTAGCGCCCAGGGAGGGCCCCAAAAGTTGCTAAGATGTTGCTTTATATAAAAAGTTGCTATATATAAAGTTTGATTTCAAGTTTCAACATGATTTACGAATTTATTGTAATATCAAAGTCTTGCTGAAATTGCCGTTTTCTATTTGTTTATAATTTCCCCCAATGAGAATTAAGATACAACTAAAGTAAGTTTAATTCTCTTTGTTAATTTACTTAGCTTTTATTTATTAAAATTATTAAATATATAAAACTTTACATATAAATATTTCTGTATTAAAATTATTTATATTATATATATATATATATATATATATATATATATATATATATTATATATATTATTTATTTTTTCTCTCTAAGAGACATGCCTGGAACTTCTTCCGCCACGGCTACTCAATCCATTAAGGTCGCGTTTTCCAAATCCATTCCATACGCTCATAATGACCGAAAGAAGATTGATCTTGACCCGAAGGTGGCAGAGATGATCTGCATCGACCGTCAGCCCTTCGCATGTGTCGAACGGGTAGGATTTAGGGCACTACTTCAGGCTGCGGATCCGAAGTACACGATTCCTTCTGAGAAGTTTTTCAGGACGAACGTTATTCTAGACATGGCAGGCAAGGTGAAGGGCAAGATCGAGGAATTGATGTCACAAATGAAGGAAGAGAAGAGGAAATTCTCCTTCACCACGGACATATGGAGCAGTCGAGCAAGTGACTCATATATAAGTTGTCACTTCGTCGGCCCAAACTTCGTGCGCAAAAACATCATGTTGAATGTCTCTGTCTTCAACGAGGATCATACAGCAGAAAAAATTTCCGCCAAAGTTCAAGAAATGATTCAAAGTTGGGGATTGTTCGAAAAAGACACTTTTATGATCATGAGAGATAATGCAACTAACATGTGAGCCGCTTTCAGACAAACAGGAATGGATAGTTTCGGTTGTTTGGCTCATACACTCCAACTGGTGATAAAGGATGGTTGATTGAACCTTCCAAGTGTGGCTAATCTTTTGACAACGTCTCGGAAAATCGTCGGTCATTTTCACCATTCTCCGCAAGCGACGCAGCGCCTACATCAAATCCAAAGAAGAATTAACTTGCCTCAACTGAAGCTGCTTCAAGATGTGCCAACCAGATGGAATTACACACTGGAAATGTTGCAGCGACTCCTTTCCCATAAAGCAAGCTATCATTGAATATGACGTCGAATGGCCCCTGGAAAATACGTTGACTTCAATGCAATGGAAGCTTATGGTCAAGCTTATTGACGTGCTTGCTGTCTTCAAAACTGCAACGCTCAAAATCAGAGGAAAACTAGCTTTTATCAGAAGTTTTACCTACAGTCATATCTCTGTCAAAAGGAATCTGTGCAGCGTTCTCAGTGAATGATGCTGGTGTCAAGATTCTGAAGAGCCAGCTGGGCGATTCTCTCGAACAGAGATTTCGAGAGCATAATTCAAATGAGGAACTGCTGCTAGCCACAGCAGTTGATCCCCGATTCAAAGGAGCTGGGCTGATAGTCGACGACATGCGAGAAAAGGCAAAGGAATTGTTGAGACAAGAGATACGCAGTCACATGGAGGGGTCCCAACGAAAGCGTATTGGAGGTCCAATTGCCGTGAAGCGCCGCCGAAAACCTCTTCGCTCTTTGGGAAAACCTTTCCGATTCAGAAGGTAGCGATCTCGACGATCACGTTCGTCCTATTCTAGTTGAAGAACCCCAAACGAGGGATACGGACACGAAGTTCACTGTCCAAGACGCACGAGTGGAAGCACCCTGGACGCCTATTGGTTGCAACCTCGGATCGCTCGGGATAGGGATCCATTCATTTTCTGGCGAGAACATTCTGCTGATTTCCAGGAGATTGCCAAAGTTGCTGAGAAGTGCATGAGCTGCCCCTCTGGGTCAGTTGACTCTGAACGGCTTTTCTCAACGGCTGGAGATGTTATCAATGCGAAACGAGCCAACATCACCCCAATCAACGCTGAGGAACAAATCATCCTCTCCAAAAATCTGAAGTTCCTCAATTTTGATTATTGAGTGAACTGTTATATTGAGTTACACTTTTTTAATTACAATTTTTTAATTACATATTGTTTCCATTACATGACTTTTATTTTGTGAATTCCATTTCTTCAAATATATGTTTTGAATTACAGTACATGTGTCGAATTACATTCTTTGAATGCTAGTTTGATATTTTGGACAGATATCGATATCGGTATCGGCCGATGCTTTGCTCTAACTATCGGTATCGGTACCGATACTTTGGGAATACTATCGGTCGACCCCTAAATTCTTAATATCTCTATACTTTTTATCTTATAAAAATAACTTTGTAAAAACTAAAATGATTACATGAAAGCTAGTTGAAATTCCTATACTTTTTTATTTATTAATACAATCAAATTCCATAAATTAGAAATACCAGAGTAAGACATAAATTAAAATTGAAATAGTCAAGTCTACGAATCGCGAATGAGGACGGTAGTCACAGTGGGTTCCAAAAATCTGCGGAGTGAACAAGCCAAATTTGCTAAAGACACCTTCATTATTCATGAAGGTGCCCTGCATATAAAAATAAATATTTTCAGCTGGAACTCATAGCAGTTATTTTACCAGCGTATAATAACACATTCCCTCCTCCATGGCCACTTCCAGTCAGTCACAACAACTATATGAAAATGGAGAAAATGGAGACACTGACGCGGTGGCCACAATTAGTCTTTTTAACGCATCCGATCGGAATCATATTATTTTTAACGCAAACCGTTACTAACATCTGCACTGACGCTCCGTTTGATCCAGCTAAAGGTTCTACATTTGAGAGGCGAGTATAAAAATTTATGTACCTGTATTTCTATTTTATTTTTTGTGTCCTATATTTAGTCGCTAACTTGTTATTTATTTTACTGTTCCTGAGGATGTTATTACGCAAAAGCTCTTGAGCACCATTCTGTTTTCTCTTCGTATATATAAGAGGTTTGCAGTGAGAGTGTGGCTAAAGGCCTGCGTGAGTTTTTAATAGAGTTTAGAGAGGAGTATCGCTTGCTAGGTAAAAAGGATAAATCTGGGCACATGTTTCTCTCAAACAGTGCGCGGAGTGTGAATAAAATGTGTTTAGTTCGTGAAAATCACCCTGAACAAAAATGTCTGGTGCGCATTCTGGGGAGTGGGAGTTATAAAACATTAAAGCCCATATTACTTCGTGTGTCGCAGATGGAAAAGTTCTCTAAACGATTGCCCAGTATAATGGGGCACAAGTATTCACGTGACTCTTTCATGTTGAAACAAACCAAACCCGTACACGAAATATTAACGCTTGGTATGACTCACCCGTGTGACTCGTTTCCCACACCTGTCTCCGAGCCAAACAGCGCACCGGCTGCTCATAGTCATCTCAGAGTTTAAACCGACCGGACGTGTACTCCTCACAATAGAATACGATGTACTTCCTCTGAGCAGCATTCTCAATGCCGCATACGATTTGCACTCAAACATTTTGAGGCCATACTACTCGGGTCGTTAGCTCGCCTGATCAAACCTCCCTTGACTATTTCCTCTGGGCCTATGATGTCAAAAATGAAGTTTTTGTTCCACCAATGACAACAACTTTGGAACATTTGAAGGAAAGGATACGTGAGGCTATTAGAAAAGTTCAGTATGATATGCTACAAAATGTATGGAGGGAACCAGAATACTGCTTTGATGTCTTTTAAAGCCACAAAAGGAGCTCATATTGAACTTCAATAGCTTGTAAATAAAACTTTTTGAGTTCTTTTTATTTGTATATTTCGCTTTTCGCTTTAGTTTATATATATATATATATATATATATATATATATATATATATATATATATATATACCTTACAACCTTACAAAGGTTTTGCGCGATGATTTCTCATTTCGCGAAGGTCAAGCTTGTCGCCCCTCCTCTTGAGTTGACCTGGTGAAGTAGTGAGTTCGATTCTTGCGCTCTCCACCTCACATAGCCAGGTACGCCCGGCTCATCGGAGATTGTTCTGAGCCAGGCGTCTAGTCTTCTTTTAGAGATTTCCACTGCAACTCCCTTTGTGTTTCTTAGGTCTTTGGGCAACTGATTAAACAGTTCTGGTCCTCTCACTACAAAACTATCTTCTTTCAGGGCTAAGGATGTTCCCTGTCTCACCTTCAATTTGGGAATACGACACACTCTACCGTTTCTACTTTCCACAGTTGTTTGGGGAGTTATAGGGTTCAGAGTAAGATTAGGGACTAGTTTTTCCATTTTTTCCAAGTGTAAATAATGGTGTTTCTCTTCTCCTTTCCAGAGAATATAGGTCTAGTTCGCGTAACCTTTCCCAATAATTTAGTTCTTTGCACCCATTGATCTTAGCTGTAAAGCTTCTCTGGATCCCTTCCAGCTGTCTAATGTCTTCTTTTTTATATAGGGATGTTAGGACCGAGCAGTATTCCAATTTGGGTATTATCAGGGCTTTCAGTAGAGGAATCATTACATTCCTATCCTTTCGTTGAAAGGTTCTCAATATCTGACCCGTTATTCTCTTTGCTCTGTTTACTGCTATCTTATTTTGTGTTTCAAATTTCGCATCATCTGTCATTACAACCGCTAAATCTTTTGCTCTGGAATTTCTCTGAATTTCCTGTCCATTTGGGGTATAATATTCCATGGATTTTAGGTCTTCTCTTTTTCCGTACCGTAATAGCTGAAATTTCTCGATGTTAAACTTCATATTGTTGTCTTCCGTCCACTTGTAGATTTTGTTTATGTCGGTTTGTAGAGATCCTATGTCTTCTGGGTTTCTTATTTTTCTACTGATCTTTGTGTCATCCGCAAAGGATGTTACTGTGCTATCTCTGGTAACGTCCTCATCTATGTCAGTTAGCATGATTATGGAGAGTAGTGGAGCTAATACTGTTCCTTGTGGTACTGAGCTGAGGACCTCTGATTCTGATGAACATACTCCTTGTACTGTAACGACTTGCCGCCGCTCACTAAGGAAATTATATATCCATTTCCCTAATTTTCCTGTTATTCCCATATATTTTAGTTTATGTATTATGATTCCACGGTCACATTTGTCGAACGCTTTAGCAAAGTCTGTGTATAGTACATCATAGTTTTCATTACTTTCAAGTGCATCAATAATGTTGTTGTAGTGTTCCATTAGTTGTGATAGACATGATCTGCCTGACCGAAACCCGTGTTGGTTATCATTCAATTTTTTCTGAGTTTCCAAAAAGTCATAGATTTTCTGTCAAACTATTCTTTAAAATATTTTAGTGAGATGGGATGTAAGCGATACTGGCCTATAGTTTTTGGCCTCGGATCGATCTCCTCCTTTATATATTGGGACTATGTTCGCGCTCTTCAGGATGCCCGGTATTTCTCCCGTGTCTAGTGATCGTCTCCATATCCAGTATAGGGGTTCAACGATGGCATTCTTGCAGTTTTTGATCAGTGTGGCATTCCATTTATCCGGTCCTGCCGCTGAGTGTGTTTTTAGTTTCCCTATGGCTTGTGTAATATCATCCGTCGTAAAGTCGAAATCCGTTATACTTTCCCCTTGTGGTTCTTCTTCAAAAAACGCGTTTCTATCGCATATCAATTTGTCAGTTTTTGGGATACTGAAAAATGATTCTTCCTGAGCTCTTAATATTTCAGATACTTCTGTTAGATCATCCGATAAATCACTGTTCTCATTTTTTTAAAGGTCCGACAGTCGCATGGTTTTTCGACTTTCTTTTTGCGAAATTATAGAAGTACTTTGAGTTAGCCTTTACCGCTTCTACTGGGTGATCCAGATAAATGGGACCCATAAAAAAGAGCCAAATATTCTTAATATTTAATTCCTTTTATAAAAACTATATATCATTCGAAAGAGTAGAGTTACAAGTTTATTATGAAATATTTATTTTTTAAAAATGACTCCTTTCAAATGTGCTCCATTAGTTGCCAAGCATTCCAGTGTTCTCGCTTGTAAGTTCTGCATCACTTTTGCAAGAGTGTGCGGTGGTATGGCCTGTATCTCATTTGTGATGGCGGCCTTCAATTCTTGCAAGGTCGTTGGGTTATTTCTGTAGACCCTACTCTTTAAATATCCCCAGAGATAATAATCTAAGGGAGAAAAATCCGGAGACCTTGCGGGCCATTCAACGTCTCCAAATCTTGAGATTAACTCGCCTGGAAACGTTTGACGCAAAACTGCCATGCAGTTCCTCGTGGTATGGCAGGTAGTTCCGTCTTGTTGGAACCAGTGGTTTTCTAGACAAAGATCTCTTAATTTAGGAATAAGGAAATCGGTCAACATTTTTTCGTAGCGATCACCATTTACAGTGACCGTGTTTCCGGTGGAATCCTCGAAAAAGTACGGCCCTATGATCTGAGATGCAGTAAGACCACACCAAACAGTTACACGCTGACTATGCAACGGGACTTCGGTAATATTCAATGGATTTTCTGTTTACAGTTCCATTCAAGTGAAAATGGGCTTCGTCTGACATAATCAAAGTTGCTAGAAAATTGGTGGTGTCATTTACCTTCTGTTGGATCCATTGACAGAATTGTCGTCTTCGTGCGAAATCTCCATCGTTTAGTTGTTGCACTGTTTGAATTTTATATGGAAAGAGCATTAAATTTTGCTTGAATATACGGTGTGTTGTTCCATATCCAACTCCTAGCAGCTGAGAAGCACGTCTGATGCTTATGTTAGGATTATCCTGTACAATTTCATGAGTTCTGTTAATGATCTCGTCTATCCTTGCTGTGCGCACTCTTCCAGTTGGTTTTCTTTTTCCAATGCTGCCAGTTAGGGAAAAATTTCTGACACACCGACGGATTACTTTCTTAGAAGGTGATTTTGACATCTGAAAATTTGTCTTGAAAGATCTTTGAGCTGAAACTACACTTCTTCCATGCTCATAATATTGCTCAGTTATGAAACGCAGCTGTTCCACAGTCCATGCAGTCATCTTGAAGGGTTAGTTTTAACTAACACTTTTATTTTGTTTTGTATCTTATCTTGTCTTGTATTGTCAAAACCTATACAATCCTGTACAAACTTGTAACTATCCTCTTTCGAATGATGCGTATGATTTTATAAAAGGACTTATACTTTAAGAGTTACAGGGGTTTCTTTTGGGTCCCATTTCTCTGGATCACCCTTTATAACGTCTTCTTTTTCTGTATGCTTCTCGATTAGTTCCTGTATGACGACATCGATACTTTGCAGTTTATCATTTAATATTTTTCTGATGTTGTTATCTTTACAATTACTTAATTTTGCAGTCACTCTTTTTCTCTTTCGAAACAATGCCCTCTTTTGTCTTTCGAACCTGCTTCTCTTTCCTCTTTGTTGTATCTTTGGGACATGTTTTTCCACAATTTCTAACGTCTTCTTCTGTAACATCATTAGCATCTCCTCCGTTGTCTTGGTCTCGAAAATGGTTTTCCAATCTATTACTTCCATGCTGGATGACACATCTTCCCAGTTTATAGCTTTGGAGTGAAAATTAAAAATTTCGAATTTGCTTCTTTCTGTTGTGCGTGTTCTTTCCTTTCCTGTTGCCTTTATATTAGTTGTTATTTCAATGATGTTGTGGTCCGATAGCATAGTTGGGGATATTTCTATATTATCAATTAGATTACTGTTGTTTGTGAATACCAAATCTAGGCAGTTGTTTTTTCTTGTGTTTTCTGTTATTTCTTGCGTTAACATAAATTCATCAGCTGGAGCTAGTAGCATTTTTACCAGCTCCTGGTCTTCTCGTGTGCCCCCTTGTCCTGGTGTATACATATATTTATTCCTATCCTTTTATATTTCATGAATGGGAAATTAAAATCACCACAGAGAAAAATATTTGGGGTTGGAGAGTGCAGATCTTTTACCAAGTTTCTTACCTCTGTAATGGGATCTGAAAATTTTGAGGTTGGCGTGTTTGGGGGTCTGTACATTACAATTAGTACCATATTTAATTTTTCAATTTTTGCTGCTACACATTCTACGTAGTTGTTTGAGATACTTATAGCCATTTCTGCTGTGCCTTTCGCGTGTGTAAATAGCACATCCTCCTTTACGTCTCACTGTTCTGTTGGCTCGAAGGATGTTATAGTTGTTAATTTGTATTTCTTTTTTGTCAGTACAGGACTCATAATTTTCACAGTTCGCCTGGCATAGAGGTGGTTCCAATTTGTTTTCCAATGGGGGTGCCAGTTTCGTTGCCTTGTGGTCCTCTGAGAATTTACCTCTTTTTATCTTTGTCCCAATAACGCATGAAGTGCCTTTATTCGTACCTTCTGTCCGGCTCTCGGATTCCTATATTTATATTTGTCAGCTGGTTTTGTAATTGCTGGATAGTATTTCGCAGCTGAAATGTGTTGGCTGCTTCTAAAAAATTGTCACTCGTCTTTGATGTTCGTTTTTTCTGTTTACTCATTGCGTTCCTTTGAGGGTGGGTGGTGGTTTCGGCATTTTTTCCGTATTTGCAACTCCCATATCTTGCATAAGTGTTATAGACCGTAAGATGGTGAAACATGCATTTCTTATCAAATTTGCAGTATCCACTTGTGTAGTGCGTTTTGCATAATGTGGGATGTGCATATATGCATTGCCCATCCTGATATCTGCAGTTCCCTTTCGCGTAGTATTTACATACGATATTTTCTACGTTTCTGCTTCTTTTCTTATTATTTTCAAAGTTCTTAATTTTGGCATTATCATTATTTTTCTTTGGCTGTTTATTTTCTCCGTTTTTAGTTATCTTTTTATCTTTTCGCTCGTTGGACCGTTTGACTACTTCGCAACTTTTACTTATTTCTTTTCTTTTGTCTGTCTTCCTTCCGTATTATATTGTTTTTCGTTGGGACCATTCCGGACCCATGTGTCCCCATTATTTCATTCGTTTTTGTAACTTTCGAGTCTGCTATCTCCATTTCTTTAAAGATCGCGAAAGAATATATATACACAGGGGTTAGACAAAATAATATGAACAACTTGATAAATGGCGGTTTTTATTCTTAATATGGAGTTGGTCCTCCTTTAGCGGCAATAACAGCTGCAATGCGTCGGGGAATTGATTCATACAGCTTTTGGACAGTGGCTAGAGGAATCCTGAACCATTCTTCAAGCAAACCCTGCTCCAGTTCCTCCAAAGACGCCGGCGGTGGGAATCGGCTTCTGACCTGCTGCTCCAACTGACACCACAGATGCTCGATAATGTTAAGATCCGGGGATTGTGGAGGCCAATCCAATCGTTCTACTTCACTAACATGCTCTTCAAACCAGTTTTTAACGACCCCAGCTGTGTGGATTGGTGCATTATCATCCTGGAAGACGGCGCCGCTATTGGGAAACAGCGTTTGGACCATGGGATGGACCTGGTCAGCCAATATTGACAGATAGACCTGGGCGTTAACCCTACCATGCAGTACTACAGCTGGGCCAAGAGTATTCCACGATATTGCTGCCCAAACGATCACAGATCCGCCTCCATGCTTAACGGTTGGGATCAGGCAGTCGGGGTCATAAGCATCTTTAGGCTGTCTCCAGACGTAAACTCGACCAGAACATGGAAATAGCGTAAAGGAGGATTCGTCGGAGTAGACTACATTCTTCCACCGGTCCACTGACCAATTCTTATGGTTATTACACCATTTTCTGCGCCGCTCAATGTTGATGTGCGAAAGGAAGGGTTTGGCAATTGCAGCCCTCCCATGGTATCCAGCTCCATGGAGCTCGCGACGTACAGTTCTGGTCGATACCGGGCTTGCAAGATGCTGGTTAAGCTCTGCAGTCACTTTTGGAGCTGTGGTCTTATGGTTCTTTGTCACAATGCGCTTTAGCACCCGGCGGTCTCGATCACACAGCTTCTTCTTGCTTCCACTATTGCATTTGTCGGTGCTTGTCTTTCCATGGTTTTGGTATGCAGACATGACCATAGAGACAGTTCCTCTGGATACATTGAACATCTGAGCGGTTTTCGTCACCGATGCACCAGCCATCCGCGCTCCGACAATTTGCCCTCTTTGGAAGTCTGACAGGTCTTTCATAACTGCTAATTCATAATTCACTCAGATCTGTAAAAACAACGTGAGGGTTATAACATGACGTATACACTCTCTGTTACGCATTTAAATAGGTTTGCCAGTCATTTGACCGTTTACTTTGTGTCTGAGCAGTCCGTAAAGATAACCGGTGAAATCGGCGGGTGTTCATATTATTTTGTCTAAACCCTGTATACTGTATATATATATGTATATATATATATATATTCGGGTGTCACTTATTTGTATGGTAAGAATTGAACCATCAAGAAGTTTCGGTCTGATACTCTAGAAATGTGACATTGCATGTTAAAACGCTGATTATGAAGTTTCTTGAGAAAATATTAATATTTAAAGGTCGCTCAAGGCCATCAAAATTTTGATGACGCGTCGTTACTTGTCCTAAATTGAAATGCCTCACCCCAGTATCATTTCGGTCGCCTTAATGGTAGGATGTGTTTGCATTAGTGTGTGTTATTTTAGTCTTTTAGTCCTCCCTCATATCAAAAATCGCATGGTCACATCTATGACTAGTGTTGATGGACAAGAGAACCCTCCAAAGCGTGTGGTTGTTGACCTGGATACTATAAAAGAAAAGAGCTTGGAAAAATTTGTTACAAAAAACACAAAATCATTGTTCACGAAGCTCAACCTCCCAGATGAATTCTTGGAGTAAACTGCTGAGCAATGGGAAGAGGATACCCATTACCAGACTGCGAAAGAGACTGTAAAAACTCTAACTGTAACAAATGACTTCGCTGAACGTGGAGTTCTTGGCCGGAATTCATCTATGGCTCGATTTACTTGTTCCCGTGGAAGCTCTTCCCATTTTTGAATGATGATCTCGCGTAAATGAAATGAGCGACATCTTTTATCCTAGTCCAGTAGACTCGCTCTGCTAAGTTCTCCCATGTTCCGGCCAAGAATAAAAAAAGTTGTTGAAATGGAAGGAAAGCATTCGAACAATTTTTTTAATAATTTCAGGTAAATTTTACGTTAAAAATTATTTTTATAAAAAAATATTAAAAAGGTTTAATAATTTTGGCATGTTAAGTAGAAAAATCATACTCTTTCGTTAAATGTTGATAGAATTTGAATTATTTGATATTTTAGTCTGAAAACTTGTTTGCCTATAGATAAATATATATGTTTTATTGTGTAGAAGTTTTATTAAAATTAAATGACAAATGTTGATTTTCTGGCCATTTTAAGATGTACCCTTTTTTTATGTCACACCCGTTATATGAGCATGTGTGTGTGTGTGTGTGTAAATGGACATACTGTATCGCATCTTTAATTTTGAGATATGCTCTGGCTGCGCATTCGTGTTGGTCTGGTTCAGGCCAGTTCACAATTTACATGAGAATGTGCAGGGATGGTTACCATTTAAAAAATATTTTAAAGTATGAATGTTTATGGTTTACATTATGTTATTTTACAAACACTTTTCAATTCACTAGAATCGATCAGTATAAATATAAAGTGGTAAATATATACTGAAGTATGGTTACTTACAATTTTGAATCTGAATTAATATTGGCCTATGTAAGCAGTTTGTTCCTTTGATTTAAGTTGAGAAATGTATGATGTATTCTTGTTAAATTTAGTACGGTAAATTTCTCTTGATAATTTTAAAGGTTTTCATCACAAAATAATTTGTTTTATAAATAAAGTTCGGAATTACAAATTTTGTTCTGAAACTGTTCACAAGTAAATCGCAAGAAAAATAATGTACTCTCGAAGGTGTTTAAAAAGTGGGGACAGAATCTGTGTTCAGACATTATACAGGGTGTCCACACTGTCCCATTACCCCTGTTTTTTTTCGCAATATATTATTTGTAATGAAAAACAATTGCAAAACAGAAATACTGTATTACACAACAGAGGAGCTGAAATAAGCTACCAATGATGTGTTTCGTTAATCATTCCATCTGTGTTAAGGAAGATGTTACACCGAACATGGGGACGGATTATTCTATGCCACGGGAATGATGGGTGCTCACACCGATACTCTGGACACAATATGCAAATATGTTAAACCTTTACACTTGTGAATAAATAAAGGAATAACATTTAACTGTAATTATCATTATTCTAATTTCCACATATTTCAGATGTTAGTTGGGATATTAAATGTAAAAATAAAAGTAGGGGTAACAGGATATTGTAGATACCTCATATATATATATATATACAGAGTGTCCCAAAAAAATGCTTAAACATCATATTAACATATATATCAATAAGCAAAATAGGCGGATAGTACATAGATAGCAAATAGGCTTCTTTAATGTTTAAATGTTTGAAATATCAGCCAGCAGCGTCAATATCTTCATGGTTGTGCTGCTTACTTTAATGTTTTAAATGTCCAAAATGTCCGCCACTAGCATCAATACATTCTTGACAACGGCGCGCAACAGACCGGCATACTGTTCGGATTATTCGGATTGTTCGGAGTGGAATGTTGGTACAGGCTATTTGAATTTCGTGTCTCAAGGCCTGTAGTGTCCTTGGTTTTTCAGCATACACAGTGTTCTTCAGAGTGCTCCACACGTAAAAGTCTAAGGATGTTAAGTCAGGAGATCGTGGTGGATACTCCGTACATCCCCTACGTCCTATCCATCTTCTAGGAAAACAAAATTGAGAAAATTTCTAACGTCATTGTGGTAATGTGGTGGCGCGCCATCCTGTTGAAAGTAACACTCTTCTTCCAAAAAAAGAGCTCTGATTGAGGGTACAATGTTGTCTTGCAGCATTGATAAGTAAGCAGCACCTGTGACAGTGTCTTCAAAGAAAAATGGCCCTATCAGTCCTCTGGAAGACAGACCACACCACACTGACACTCCTGGTTGATTAAGTGCTCGTTCTTCTGTTACGTTTGGATTTTCGGTGGCCCAGTACATACAGTTGTGTCGATTGATAGTACCATTAAGTTTAAAAGTGGCTTCATCGGACCAAACAATGAAATCAGGAAAAGATTGTTTTTCATCACACATGTGCAAAAACCACTCACAAAATTCTTTTCGACGATCTGGATCGTCCTCATTCATTGCATGGAGCAGTCTAGGTATGTACGGTTTTCACTTTTCACGTCGCAAAATGCGATGAACGCTGGATTTAGAAACACCAGTCTCACGAGAACATTGCCTTGTAGACTTATTTGGAGGGTTTGTGAAGGCCTGTAACACGGTCTCAACACTTTCATTGTCAGTTGAAGTGCGACGTCTTCTAGATCGGCCTCTGTTGACGTTTTGCACTGTTCCGTCAGTCTCAAACTTATCACGTAATCTTGTAATTGTTACCCGTGATGGTGGTAATGTTCCAAACTCATTTCTCCAATGTCTCTGTACCTCAGCCACATTCTCCGTCTTCCAGTAGTGCTTCAGAATCCACTTCCGTTGCTCAAACGAAAACTGCAATGCTGCCATTTCCTGTAACAAGGGATACTACTGTTATTTAAGTACAATACACCATTACTATACTACTATACTACTATTACTAAGTACTATAAATATACTAATACATCAGCGCATATTACTATCATCTAAAGTGTGCATGTTGATATATATATATATATATATATATATATATATATATATATATATATATATATATATATATATATATATATATATATGTTATATAATTAACATTTTATTGGAACACCCGGTGTGTGTATATATATACAGTATATATATATATATACTTATGAACCTTATGTTGTTTCGTGCGTTGGCTCTCTTCACACGGAGGTCAAGCTGGTGGCCCCGCCTCTAGGTCTGGCCTGGTGGAGGAGCGAGTTGCTTTCTTGCGCTCTCCCCGTACATAGCCAGGCACGCCCGGCTCATCTGGTACTGTCCTGAGCCAGGCATCCAGTCTTTTCTTGAAGACTTCAACTTTGACCCCCGTTACGTTTCTGAGGTCCTTAGGAAGCTGGTTGAAAAGTCTTGGCCCCCTGACAACCAAGCTATTTTCCTTCAGGGTTGAGGAGGTCCCTTGTCGTGCTTTTAATTTGGGAACACTACACATTCTGCCTTTCCTATTTTCCAGTGTTGTTTGAATGGTAATTGGGTTTAGTTTTAGGTTTGGTACCAGTTTTTCGATCATTTTCCATATGTAGATTATGATGTACCTCTCTCTTCTTCTTTCCAGTGAGTACAGATTTAGTTTACGTAGTCTTTCCCAGTAGTTGAGTTCTTTGCAGCCATCAATCTTGGCTGTGAAATGCCTTTGCGTTTCTTCTAGTTTATTAGTTTCTTCCTTTTTATATGGGGACGTCAAAACTGAGCAGTATTCAAGTTTTGGTATAATCAGTGTTTTTAGCAGGGGAATCATTACTGTCCTGTCCCTTCTCTTGAACGTTCTTAGAACCTGTCCGGCGACTCTTTTTGCTTTATTTATCGCTATCTGATTTTGTGTTTCGAATTTCGCATCATCTGTCATTATTATCCCGAGATCAATCGCTTTCATGCTTCTCTGAATTTCCTGTCTATCTGGAGCATAATATGCAGTCTGTTTAAGTTCTTCTTTTCTACCATATCTCAAGAGCTGAAATTTCTCGGCGTTGAATGACATGTTGTTGTCTTCTGACCATTTGTATATTTTGTTCGTGTCCCTCTGCAAGGCCTCCACGTCATGTACATCGCTGATTTTTCTGCTGATCTTTGTATCGTCTGCAAAGGATGTTACTATACTATTGCTGTTTACTCCGCTGTCTATGTCTGTTAGCATGATAATGAACAGGAGTGGGGCCAGTACTGTCCCTTGTGGTACTGAGCTGCGTACTTCCGATTCTGATGATGATATACCTTGAATTTTGACGACCTGCAGACGATCACTAAGGAAGTTGTAGATCCATTTTCCCACTTTGCCTGTTATTCCCATGTCTTTAATTTTATGTGCTATTATACCATGGTCACATTTATCGAAAGCTTTAGCAAAATCTGTGTATATAACATCGTAGTTGTCATTGCCTTCCAATGCATCTAGGATATTGTTGTAGTGCTCTATTAGTTGTGATAGGCATGATCTACCTGATCGGAATCCATGCTGATTTTCGTTGAATCTTTCCCGTGTCTCCAGGAAATCATAAATTTTCTCTCTAACTATTCTTTCAAATACTTTGGTGAGGTGGGACGTCAATGACACTGGTCTATAGTTCTTTGCTTGAGATCTGTCCCCTCCTTTATATATAGGGACAATGTTTGCTCTTTTCAAGATGCTCGGTATTTCCCCAGTGTCTAGGGATCTTCTCCATATCCAGTATAAAGGTGTAGCTATTTCATTTTTACAGTTTTTAATCAATAATGCGTTCCAATTGTCCGGACCTGCAGCTGAATGTAGTTTCATTTGTCTATAGCTCTCGCTACATCTTCTGGTGTAAACTCAAAGTCTGTTATATACTCTCCTTGCAATTCCTCTTCAAAGAATGCATTTATGTCAGGTATCGCTTTGTCACTTTTTGGGGTACTGAAAACTGATTCATATTGAGCTCTCAATGTATCAGATATTTCTTTTGGATCGTCGGTTAGTTCATTATTTCCCGTCCTTAAGGGCCCAATAGCGGCGCGCGTTTTTGTTTTCCTTTTTGCATAGCTATAGAAGTATTTTGGATTTTCCTTTATTGCTTCTACCGCCTTTTCCTCTTCCCTCTCTGTATGGTCCTTAATCAGGGCTTGTATTTCCCTATCGATACCCTCCAGTTTTTCTTTTATTGTTTTCCTGCCATTATCTCCGCAGTTTCCTAACTTCGCCTCCACTCTCTTTCTTTTGCGGAATAGTCTTCTCTTTTGCCTTTCTAGCCAGCTCCTCTTTCCTTTTGGCTGTGATTTCGGAGCATATTTTTCTAAAATTCTCAGCGTTTTTTCCTCCAAGGTTGTTAGCATTTCTTCAGTTGTTTTATTCTCGAAAATTGTTCTCCATTCTATTTGGGCCATGTGCGATCTGATTGCTTCCCAATTTATAGTCTTCGAGTTTAAGTTAAAGGCCCCGAATTTACTTCTTTCCACAATATGTGTATTGTCTTCTAATGCTGCCATCATATTTGTTGATATCTCGATTAAGTTGTGGTCTGAGATAATGGTTGGGGTTATTTTTATATCAGCAATCAAGTTCGTGTTATTCGTGAATACCAGATCCAGGCAGTTATTTTTTCTGGTATTTTCTGTTATCTCCTGTGTCAGCATAAACTCGTTTGTGAGAGCCATCAACATTTTTGCTTGTTCCTGATCTTCTCTTGTGCCCCCCTTGTCCTGGTGAATATATATATTCCTATTCACCTTTTTGTATTTTATAAATGGGAAGTTAAAGTCTCCGCAGATCATTATATTGGGGGATGGAGGGTTTATGGCCTTTATTAGCTTTCTAATGTCATCAATGGCCTCCGAGAATTTTTCGGTTGGGGTGCTTGGAGGTCTATAGATGACTATTACTATCAAGTTTAGTTTTTCTATTTTCACTGCTAGGAGTTCCACATAGCTGTTTGATTTACTTATTATCGTCTCTGTCATATGACCTTCCTGTACATATATAGCACAGCCACCTTTCCGTCTCGTCGTTCTATCCGCTCTTAGTAAGTTGAAGCCCTCTATATTTATCTCTTTCTTATCAATACAATGTTCGCAGTTTTCACAATTTCCTTGGCAATCTTTAAGATGAGTTTCTGTGAGGCATGCGATGTCCGCCCTTGTTTCGTCCATAAATCCTTTCAGGTACGAAACCTTATTGAGTGATTGGTTTGGTCTTATTCCTTGAATATTAGCCAGGACAATTTTTATGTTCTCTGTTTTTCGTTGCCCCTTGTGCATTTCAAGTTCGTTTTCCTTCGATATCGCTTGATTCGTTGCTCTATGATCCTCCGAAAGAGATCCGTTTCCTCCTACTTGTATTGGTAGCTTCTTGCCCGGTAGCGATTTGGCTCGGGGGTTTCCAGCTGTGTCAACTGCATGTGGATGACATTTAGCATTCGTAAGGTGTCTGAGATGTTGAAAAAATTTTCTTGTTCGCTTATTGTGTTCCTATTGTTGTTCCTATTGTTATTTTTATTCCTATTGTCATTTAAACTTTTTCCTTTGTTCGTTGAGTCCGTCGGGAGATGTTGATAGTAGCATTTATTCCCGAATTTGCAGGTTCCGTATTTTGCGTAAGTTCTGCAAATGTCCGGGTGGTAGAATTTACATCCGTCTCCAAATTTACAATGACCATTATTATAGAAGAAATTGCATATTGGGGGATGTTCATATATACATTGTCCTCTTTTAAATCTGCAATTATCTTTTATATAATACCTGCATATAATTCCTTCCCCATATTTACTCTTGGCTTTTTTTTTTGGCCCTTATTGGGGGACAGTTTTACTTCGCTTACTTGACTGCCCTCTTGTCTTGTCCTATTTGTGTTTGTGTCCTTCGTTGCCCTTATGCTGTGTGTTGTCTTTACACTCTTTGTCGCCTGTTTGTTTTCGGCCTCATTTTGTGACGGTATTTGAATTCTTTCTATTTCGCCTTTCTCCGTTTCTTCCGTTTTCCACTGTTCTTTGTTTCCACTTTCCTCATTCATTCTCTTCTCGTAGTCTCTTTCTGCTTTAAATACCGTAAAAGAGTTTAATTCGGTCAAGCAGTTCTCGCAGAAAAATTTTATTCCATTAAACTGCTTTGCGTTCGTTATAAGGGAGATTTTTTCATCTCCCCATTCTAGGCATTTAAAATCAAAAAGTAGCTGACAAAAATCGCACCTCATCGCCTCTGTCTCAGCTGTTGCAGCTTTACAGATACCACAGAGTTGCATGTATGCATTAATTTCCATGTTGGTGAAGTGACTCAAAAAGGGGTATTATGGGAGGTATTGGGTGGGGGATGACTCAAGCTGTGTGAGGGAAAGAATTTTCCGTTACTCCAGGGTAGGGGATGTGGCACGCTGTATACTTCTCACTGATTGGTCCTCTCGACTGTGGCTGCGGGGGATAATGGGGGGATATTTGCGGGCACTTCAAAAAACAAAACTTTCCTCACAAAGAGACTCGGAAAAATAACAAAAACAAATGCTGTATATATTAATTCACTTTGATTTTATTCACTTTTTTGGTATACGCCGCGATTTTTACTTTTTTAAAAAGAAATACCGCTATGCACTATCAATTAACTCACAATATCGGCACCGTTTAAAACTGATTAACTGCAGGATTTTTACTGTAATATCGCTTTTATTCGGACTTCGATCGAAACACGTGTAACCGCCACAACAGCAAAACACATAATCCCGTATATATATATATATATATATATATATGCACTAAAATCACAAAATAACACGTGACCTTATTAATAAGCAAACAACCACAAGGAAAAGGAAACACAAAGTCCGAGCGCTTTCGTGATATATTCTGTTCCTCCTTGATAATGTGAATATATCACGAAAGCGCTCGGACTTTGTGTTTCCTTTTCCTTGTGGTTGTTTGCTATATATATATATATATATATATTATATATATATATATATATAACTATGATTTGGACAGCCTGAATACTTCAGTTAACAATTATAACAGACAAATTTACATAGAAAAAAAGGCCGTACAAAATGTTCAATAGCGATTGAAAATTTTTGTTGAACGGTGAAGAAAAAGGTGGTAGGTGGAGCTAGCGATGTGGGTAGCTATTTTTTAGCTCACTTTTATTAAGTCAAAACATTTAAAAAAAATAAGTTTCTTGAAAAACTGTAGCAAACTCTTATTCTCAACTATGGATAATAGTGTACTACTGAAAAATAGTACGTTAGCTAACATGGCATCCAACGCCTTTTTTTCGAGATCATTCATTGTATCAACAAGTGATCCCATAGTTCTCGATCTTTTAAAGCCAGATGCATTTCACTGAACAAAGTAATCAGAAAAAGCTGGAGATGGCCCTGATGGGGCCGATAGCGATGGATTTTCCAAAATTTTTCTTTTTACACTAAAAATAAAATTCAAATTATTTAAAATGCTTCACAGTGCGGATTCTTCCTCCTGTTCCTCACTTACATCAACAACTTTTTTATCTTTCTTGAGAGGGAGTTGGAGTTTTAAGTGTAGATCTGTGAGCTTCTGTTGAGGTTGATTCTGTTGAAGATAAAGTAACATATTTACTTCTAGACGTAGCCCTTTTTCTTTCTTTTTGCTAGTATTTAAGCTTTATATCTTCTGTACACTTAAGACATTTCTTAAATATATGTTCAGCCATTCTTGTACCATTTTTAATAATATATTTTTTGCAAAAAATGCAAGGTCCTCTATTTAATTTCTGATTTGGGCCTGGATCAATATCTTCAAAGAGTGACTTCATCAAAGTTTTTTCCTCCTTGCACCATAAGGCATACTGTATTTAAAATAATTGAGAATAAAATCTGAGATTCTGAGCTAATAGAAATATTATATCTTGTAATATAATTTGTAGGCTATTTTTAATTGGATTAAGATTTCGGGGCCTATTAGAAAAACAATTCTGAAAAAGGATAAAAAACATTATATAAGTGTTAAGTAAAGAAATTAAATCTTAGTAGAGTAGCGACTACTGGTCTAGCAACCTTGCTGGAACCCTTCACTAGTTAATTCAAAGAACCAAAAATTAATAGTACTGTTAGTATTCTGATTTTTAACTTGTCTTAACTAAGACTGTTTGCTACTTAGAGTGTTACTTAGAGATGGGCCTAAGCCCTAAGGTAGGGTAGGCCTTTAAGCCTTGATCTAGGGGCTAGGGTTAGCCTTCAGAGCCATCATGGTTTCCCAAGGCTATAAAAAGGCTAAAAAAGGACAACATGAAACCACTAGAGCGTATTAAGGCTGAGCAGACCAGGGTGGGAAGAAATTTCCATCCAAAGTTATTTACTACTTTAGCAGACAGCAACAGTAATCTTAGTCAAGTTGTCAATACTCAACACTGACTAACTTTAGCGGAGCAAGTGTAGTTTACGTGAATCCAGGACAAAAACTCACTGGACAAAAACTCATCGGACAAAAACTCACCACTTAAATACAAAAGAGGAAAAAAACTCACCAGACAAATGTTTTTGCGAAATACATACACTCTAGTCTAGATCTTAACATACACTCTTAAGATTTTAAATTCATTGTAGATAATTGAACTTTTCCGAAACGTCTGTTATTAAACATATACCATCTCCTCGTGCTCTTATTTCTCATTATATATATATATATATATATTTTGTGTGTGTGTGTATGAGTGTAATTAAGTGGGTATAAGTGAGGTCGAGTGTGTAATAATCCACACTTGTAGTGGGGTAATTTTTCTGTGAGGTAACACTTTTGGTACCTCGAAATATTACAAAATTTATATAAAAATTCGGATCACCTGAAGATCAGGACCCCCCAGTCTTCTTTAGTTAGCTTTATAAGGCTAACTAACGAAAATATCACGACTAAACCTAACCAATCGACAAGGGCGTACAGTTGACCTAACCGGGCATTCAATGAACCTAACCGGGTATTCAGTTGACCTACCCGGGCATTCAATGAACCTAACCGGGTATTCAGTTGACCTAACCGGGTATTCAATTAACCTAACCGGGTTATAAGGTTAACTAACGAAAATATCACGACTTAACCTAACCAATCGTCAAGGGCGTACAGTTAACCTGAACAAAAATAAAACATTGAAAAATAGCAAAACCAAAATGGGATATAAACTGATCTTCAACGGTTGGAGTTGAGAAAACAACTGGCATAAAAAACGGGATACGTTATAACGAAAGATTGGTAGGTCGGTGAAAAATTAATATTGGTTGATTGGTTAAAAACAGAACAGTTTGAAAGATGAACAATTTGAAAGATGAATAATTTGAAAGATGAAGAGTAATTATCTACAATGAGTCTAAAATTTTGAGATCTTAAGATCTAGACTAGAGTGTATGTATTTCGCAAAAACATTTGTCTGGTGAGTTTTTGTCCAGTGAGTTTTTGTCCGATGAGTTTTTGCCCTATGGTGCCTCGTGTAGTTTACGTTCCCCTACATTACCCTAGTGTAGTTTACGTTCCCCTACATTATCCTAGTGTAGTTTGCGCTCCCCAACTTTGTCCGCGTATATCTATTCAAATAAAACGTTAAAACTAACGAAAATATTACGACTTAACCTAACCATTCGTCAATACATATATATATATATATATATATATATATATATATATATATATATCAGTGGCGTTTCCTTATTGAATGCAACGCATGCAGTGCATCCCTTCTAAAATGTAAATAAATATTAGGTTTTAGAGCAATATTAATATATAGTAACGATCACCAAATACAGAATTTCTTAACAACAAAATCATTGAAAGATGGATTAATCTTCCACGACACGGCAAAATGAGCGTTATTTTCCCGTCCTTATGGCATAAAATTCCATCTCAGCTTCTTTTCAGAAGAATTGGTGCATCGGCTTCTCGCCAAAAACATACTAAAATAAACCTTATTTATTTGTGAAAGAAACAAGTTTATTATTTATCTCAAGTTTGTTCACTTAATTGGAGTCCTTTTAACCAGTGAAACCTTAAATAATGCATGTCAAAAGTTTAAAAGTCAACTACTGTATTCCTAATAATTCATATTCTAAATAGTATCGATGCCAAATTCGATCTTTATATAATAGAAAATAGGGGAAATTAATAAGAACCTATAAAGGGCATTTTTTGAAAAAAGTGATTGGGTCCAACAGCAGCTAATCTGGAAAATTCCCAAAGATATGATATGTTAAATAAATCCTGTTAGAATGTTAGAAAATGCTTCTGAAAATACAGAAAAGCGTTGGCTTCCGGGCTCTGCTCACCCCAAACCCCCTAGCTATTAGGCTCGTGCCAACGGCACTCGCAATTGGTTTTTGTGCTGATTTATGTTTTTAAATTTGTTTGCATGCCTAGCTGAGAAGTTCACCAGTTGTCACTGATATATACAGTATATATATATATATATATATATATATATATCAGTGGCGACTCCAGCTCTTCAAGACTACTCGGGCTCTTTTTAAATTTTCAAGTCTACATATGAGCCGACATTTAAATGCATGACAATAACTTAAGATTATCAATAAAATAAGTAAATACATACCTCGGTAAAAAAATTATTTGAATTTTATTTACTTGAACATAAAGTCCAAGCGTCTTGGTTTTAAAGCAAATTCCTTTAATATTCGGTCATGTAATTCCTTTTTGCTTTCTAAATCAATAATTATTTCCTTTTCAATTGAAATCCTAGCCAGGGACGAGAGCCGTTCTTGAGCCATTGTGTTTCTTAAATATGAACTAATTCGATCAAGAACAGAGAAACTTCTTTCATTTGAAACAGAAGTTACAGGTATGGTAAGAAGGAACTGAATCAGCTTTGTGGTTTCCGACATCGCAGACAATAATCCTAGTTCGTGAAAGATTCTAAAATTTAATTTGTAGATTTGCATTTTCTAAAGTCACTGTCACGATAAAGATATTTCAATTTGTTAACTAAGGATTTGGAGTCAATTACATTTGGATATTTAGTTTGTAAAGCATTAAGTATACTTATAATATTAAAAATAAATCATATTATTTAAGAAAAGCGAACAACCTCACATTGCGGCAAAAATCAAACTGCACCGCCGCCCAAGGCAGTTGAAGGCACGCTTATCGAAAGTAAAAAGTTACCATGTATCGCCAGAATTAAAAATTGTGCCTCTACAAGTCCGAAGGATATAAGCCCGAGTTGAAATGTTTTTTTCTTTATAAAAAAAATTAATAGGAGGAAAAACGTGTTTTATTTAATGAGAATTAGAAGAAGGACTATTATGTAACCGTATGCAAGCAAATAATTATTCATTAAAAGAACTTTAAATATACGATATTACTTATGCTTTCTCGGGCGTAATGTCTTGCGCCCGAGTAAAGGATCTTGAAAGATTACACGAAAACTTAATGTGTCAATATAGTTTTTTATAGGTAGTAAGGGTATCTAAATGCGCTCAAAACTTGCTTGCGTGACGAAGGCTGGACAGAAAAATAGTAACATGCAGTAGTATAGCCTCAAAAGGGGAGAGTGCAAGAATGTTGCAAGTGATTACGTAATGTTGCAAAGGGGGTGGGGGTTGTTGCAAAGGGGGGTGTTGCAAAAAAATTAAAAAAAAAATTTAAAAAAAAGAAAAAAAAGGGAAAAAAAGAAAAAAAAAGAGTACTGGCCTTTGTTGCCAACCGGGGTTGCAAGGTGCATGCAACTTGGAGGCGGAGTTCTCCCCCAAGCTATTCCCCCCAAAGGGCCAGAAAGGAGAGAAAGGAGGAGAGAAAGGAGGAGAGAAAGGAGGAGAGGTGTTCACCTGGCAGGAGCCAAGTGCATATTAAGACTTCAGCCGAGTAGGCGTTGTTTTATAGGCTCCTAATCAGCCAGTTGGCTGAATCAGTCAGTTGGCTGAGCCAAGGGGGGAGGGGTACACCTGAAGGAGAGAGAGAGAGTAGTTGCCTTTGATTGCAAGGCATGCAACTTGGAGGCGGAGTTCTCCCCCAAGTTATGAAGGAGAGAGAGAGAGAGAGAGAGAGCGTAGTTGCCTTTGATTGCAAGGCATGCAACTTGGAGGCGGAGTTCTCCCCCAAGTTATTTTCGTTTACCTAACCTAAGAGGCCTCTAAGGGGTTTTCCCAAAGGGCCAGAAAGAGAAGGACCAGAGGTCCTTGCTCGGCTGGGAGCCGAGCTTGAATGACTCCGTCAGTCGTCTCTCGGTCTTTTATAAACCTCTATTCTGGCTGAGTTGCCAGATAGCGCCATGTATTCAGTTGCTGAGTTGCCACATCACGCCATGTATTCAGGTGCTGTGTTGCCAGATCGCACCATGTATGCAGTTGCTGAGTTGCCAGATCACGCCATGTATTCGGGTGCTGAGTTGCCAGATCGCACCATGTATTCCAGATAGCGCCATGTATTCCAGATAACAAAAACCATATATTAATCATCCATTTAAATAGTGTACCACAATATATATGACGGTAGATGAATCCAATTAAATTCTGTTTATTAAATAAATAATTTTTACACACTTAATTTTTATAGATATATAGATGTATATAGTGTTTTACAATAGATATATATAGTGTTTAACGATTAGAAACAAATATAACATTAACTTGAACTTCATTAAACTTGAAGTTAAACTTTTCGGAGACGAAACAAATAACGTAGTTAGTCTACACATAATTCAACCAACCATAGAAAACAGAATTATAGAAAAACAATTAGGTTTTTATGGATAACTAGTTTATCTTGACATAAGTTTACTATAATTATATATATACAGTCTTTTAAACATCTTGTGATATCTATATGTATATATATATACTGTATATATATATATATATATATATATAATTTTTTTCTTTATTTAAAACAAGTTTGAATGTATTTACTTTGCAAACAACATGAGCAAAATTAAACGATAAATATTTTATAATTTTTTAAGATAGATAAATAGATATATATAGTGTTTCACTATAGATGTATAGATGTATATAGTGTTTTACAATAGATGTATATAGTGTTTAACGATTAGAAACAAATATAACATTAACTTGAACTTCATTAAACTTGAAGTTAAACTTTTCGGAGACGAAACAAATAACGTAGTTAGCCTACACATAATTCCACCAACCATAGAAAACAGAATTATAGAAAAACAATTAGGTTTTTATGGGTAACTAGTTTATCTTGACGTAAGTTTACTAATATTATATATATACATACTTTTAAACATCTTATGATAGGTATATGTATATATATATATATATATATATAATATATATATATATATATATATACATATACCTATCATAAGATGTTTAAAAGTATGTATATATATAATTATAGTAAACTTACGTCAAGATATTTTTTCATATTATAACATTTAATTTTATTTTAGTGTTTATTTATGCAGTTTAGTTAGCCTCTTCATTTAAACTATAACATTTATAGTGCTGCAGTTAAACCACCCTTAAAATGGCAGAGTTTGTGCCGAATTGGAAAGGTTTTCACTCCGCCTTAGACCCACAGTTTAACGTGGAAACTGAATGCTTTTTTAAAAATATAATTAGGCTATATTTATAATTTCTTTATTATAAAATAAGTTAACAATTGAAATTATGTTAACACAAGAATTTGTGAAAACAATACTAATAACTTGTAAGTAAAAATAAAAATATAATATAAGGGACTACCATAGAAATGTAAGTGTCTATAATTTATTCACAAGAAACACGATTTTATATATATGTTACTCGTCCGGTCCAGTTATAGCGGATTGGTACACATCTTAGCTCCACCCAGCTACATCGGCAGCCAATCACTACGAACATCTGGTCTTTTGGGGCGGAGCTTGGCGATTGTGCATATAAAAGGGGATATTTTTCAGTTGGGAGTAACAGTAGCTATTTTCGCGTCAGTGAATAATCATTCCCTCCACCATGGACCTGTACGTCTCCCCAGATTTGTATGAAGAAAGTGATAGTGCAGCATTAACGGCAATTAGTCTTTTTAACGCAATTGACCGTGATGAATTATTCCCGACGCAAACCGTAGAAGATATTTGCAGTGACGCTCCTTACAATCCGACGCAAGGGACTACCATAGAAATGTAAGTGTCTATAATTCGATTTATATATATATGGATGGGCTGTAGTGTCTCGTCAAATAGATACTCGCCAAAAAATTTTATGTCAATCAATGTTATTTGGTTTTACTTCTTATCCCCATTATGCTAAAATCGAAATTTTTTATGGTAATCAATGTTATTCCTCTTAAATGAACCAAAGATATCTTCACATAATGGGGATCTGTCTGTATACTCTGTATATGTTTTAAAAGAATGAACATTATTCCTTTAAGGTCCGATGAGGATTTGACACGTGTTATACAATCTTTTGAAGAATCTCGTGTCATGAATACGGAGGATATACTGATCAGTCAACAATGCCACACCGAAATAATGTAAGTGTTTTTCGATCTTTTTGGGATAAGAAGACAATATATTTTCATAAATTTATTAAATGAAAGAAATCAGTACAATAACCAACTACAGAATATACCGTTACAAATATACGAACAAAAACATTATACTATACAACGAGTACGTACAATTGGAAAGCGGATTTTTATCTGTCTGCATACCATTTCATCGTTTCGGCGAGTGTGACACGGGTCAAATAAATTTAAAAAATTTATAAATTCTTTATCACATGACATATGCATGAGAAATGAGACGCAGTACATTCCGCAAACATTAGTAAAATATCCTTGTATGCGAAATGGGTTCCATACAATTTCGGGAATATGTAACTGAGCGAGAAATTTTACAATAATAGGGTCACTCCAGGGTTGAGTACCGAGTGAATTAAAATAGTACAGGCGCTGTCTATTTTTAAAATAGACAGCGATCCAGTGAATCCCTTCATTACCGATGACATCTGTGTTCACAATAAGACTACCGCATTCTCGCGTACTTGGCAAACTCAATGTTTCATTCTTCGCAAACACGCCGATAAATTTGGAACGTGTGACTCGTTCCATTACTTTCTGAAGTGTATTAGCATCCATTTTAAAAGTCAGTGATAACGCTCCTAAATCTATCTACTTCTATTAGGGCTTGCGATTCGAGATATACTAGTACACTAATAGGAGCGTCTATAGGCTTGGCGAATTCCAGCCGCACTGAGATGTTTCCGCTCTGCTGTGGGGTTAAATGAGTATTTACGCTAGCAGATAAGTCAGGTGTAATGTCAAACGGATAAAGGTTAAATTGATCAATGAATTCTTCCTGCGTTACCCCATTACCAAGCTCATCACAATCACCTGCAATATGGGTCAGATTACTATAGGCTCTGGCACAAAGAGGTAACACAGTGTCTGATGAATAGTCCGTACCCATTGTTCCACCCAAAGCAGTGCCATTAACGTATAGGGTTATATTTTTAAGTCCGAAATTCTCGAATTTAAAGGCACTCTTTTTATATTTTCCATTCACCGAAGCATGGTCCTGCATGCCGATTAATATCCTTTTAGGAAGATTTCCCAGGGCAATGTTTTCTATCTGCTTCGATGCCAACCCTGCAGGAACCGTATATAGTTTGATTTGCACTCTGTTAATAGGATATTTCACTGTAGCGTTTAGTAAATTTTTCTCAATTTCTAGTTGTTTTGGTGAACTTAATTTCACTCGCCGTACGCGGAGGTATGTGTCCATAATGTGAACCACAACGGGCTTTGCACCCTCCTCTTGATCAGCAGCCAGATTTAAGCAGATCTCAGGACTCGTGCGGGTGAGCTTTATTTTCGTATCCACCCCATTGACAAGCAACTTCTCCTGGAAAGTGAAATCTGTGTGCAACCGTCCAAAACACTCGTATATTTTCTTTTTAGAATTTTTAAATTTGTCCTTTATACTATTTTCATCTTTAGTTTGATAATATCACTCGGCACTTAAAAAGGTAGCCTTCGCTTCTTTGAAAAAGTTGAGGACATTTTCCAGATAGGCTCGTAGATGATAGTACCCCGTGCCTGCCGATATGCTGGTCTGATTTAAATATACGTCACACTGGTTAAATATGGAGTGCAGAAAGTTTGTTTCAGGGTATACAGCATATTTGTCATCGCAGACCGTTCCATCAGAATGGGCTATACGTAGCTTAGCGTACATGTGCACACAGCTTGGATCAAAAAAGTAAGGACCTGAGCTGGGTATCACGAATTCTATAGGTGCACTCGGGGAACTAATTGTGTTTAAAGGGTTAATTGTAATAAAGTCACTGTGCTCAATAGAAACTTGGGTTGGAAGTAGCTCAAAAAGGGACAGCTCCGATTTACAGCATTGTGAACTACATGGGTGGATGAAGCGTGCCATGGCGAAATAGTGACTCCTCTCTCGACAAGTGGTAAACAAACTATGATTCATGAGATCAATGTCCTTAGCTTATATCAGTCAAAAAAGTGGTCAACCATAGGTTTCATTCGCTTACAGCACTTCTTTTTTGATAGCCTTTTACGTTTAATACCACGTGACCAATGTTCCCTCTAATTTTTTTTAGTCCGTGTGCGCAAGAAATTTTCGTTGTGCATACATTTAGATTCATGGTGAAAAATTGTGCAAAGTTTTCTGAGCGCTATTATCCTCAAAATTGAATATATATAAATATTAAATACTTAATAAATATTATTTCCATAAGGTGATAGCTTGATCATTACGGTACTATTAAATGGATATTAAAAAACTGTTTACAATATTATATATTCTTAAAAAAGAAAACATTTTATCCATTCTAAAAATATGAATAAAATAAAAAATAGTAAAATGAAATTCAACAAAATAAAGAAATAAAATAAAAATAACATTAATTGAAAATGACTATTTTAGTTATCATTTCTCCAAACAATTTTTAGCATTTAGCAATTTAAAATAGACTATCAAGATTAATACATGATTTTATCCATTCACGAAATAGGAATAAAATAAAAATAATAAAATTCAATAAAATAAAATTAATAAAAAATAACATTAGATGAAAGTGCCTTTCATTTAAGTATGATTATGATTTCTCCTTACGATCTTTAGCATTTGCCCATTCCAAATAAACTCTATGAAGATTAATACATCCGTCATCATTCAGGTAACTTTTAATTCGCGTGAGCATGTCCAAATGATTTTCTTTCAAGCGGTTTCTTAATTTGTTCTTTATAGAATTCATTAAACTGAAGTCACGCTCACAGTCCATACTAGATGCTAGGAAGGTTCCCCCAATATCCATCAACTTAGCAAGGTCACAAAATTGTTCATTTTGGAGGACGAATGTCACCATATTGCCAAAGTTTTTAACCAGCTTACTTTCTATTTTCTCGCATATAACAAATTTAAAATCATTGTACTGTTTGATTATGGTAGAACTTTCACCAAGAAAATCTGCATATTTTGCACATAAAGCTTTAACATGCTCAATGCCAAAGTCAAAGCCTTTCTGTAAAATAGCCGAACAATCAAAGGCAGACTATTCTTTTACTTCATTTTCAGGAAACTATAGAGTATGTCGATGCAAATGGTCAAACCTTGTGTGACGGTATATTTTTGAAACTACTTCATTTAATGTCTTGACTCATGATACGCTTGAGCCTGTGCGCATTTTATTTTGCTGTGTGCGCGGGTTTCACAACGCGTGTGCGCGCGCACACGCGCACACCTTAGAGGGAACATTGCACGTGACCCCTTCTTCTTCTGGGCAGCCCGCTTCTTCCCGCCACCACGCATTTTTCTCTTTGCATCTTTGATGATTTCGTCCCGTGTACGCTTTAAATGTTTTTTTAGAGCCTCTTCAGGTTTAGCCCCGGCCAATATGTCTTCTGCAGTGTTAATACCTGATTGTAGCTCTTTCCTTCCAAGGTATCTGGCACCCCTCTTCAGCAAAAGAACAGCCGTACGTAGTATGGATGAAAAAATGGACCCAAGTCCACTACCGCGCTGGTATCGCACCCCTCGATAGACGGTGAAAGGCTTTCTATCCATTATAACTCAGTGCGTCGAAAGTGTAGCTTCACTGTTAAGCTCCCGTTACCGAATGGGAAGTTTTCACCCTCAATCGTTCTTATATATATTGAGATATTGGTTATTAAATTAGTTGCGACATTCACATAATGGGGTCTGTCATATGTAATACTCAAACTCCTTCCTCTATGGTTGGGGATGTGAGCAATGCGCAGCAGGCGTGCCTGGGTATCCCCAACAAACTGGTGCTCCACTATATTACTGTAAATATAGCACATGTCTGGGGACCTTTCAGCCAATTTCTCCATCTTCAATTGATACATTAATCTGGACAAGTCATGCTGTGTCTCGTGAAATGTGTCTCTTTGGAAGGCTGCGCTATATCGACCATTGGGTAGAATTTGGAACTTTCTATGGTCTTTAATACGTCTGTTAGTCTTTGATTTTAGGATTATTGTATGTGCAGGGTTGTTTACGATTTCGTATAGTAAATCATTCGTAAAGTTTGAGTTTCTTAAACTTACGTTTAAGCCTCTCACAACATCCTCGGCCGAACCATATTGACCCGGTCCTAGTCTTACTTCTGTACTGTAATACCGTGCAATCTTAGTCCGAGCGATACGCATAGTTTCATCCATAGCTACCCAAGCTTTTTCACACTTGTCTATGTCTCTAAGAATCGTAAAAACGGTTTCTTTATGTTCAATATTTAAAAAGATGGTGTCCAGCTGAATTTCGCATATCCCCACCTCATACGAATCACGACCCAATTCAATGTGCTTGTGGAGCTCTGTTACAAAGTTGGCTAGTGTGTTGTTAGGGTGTACAGACAGGGACGAGGAGGACGGGAGTGTGACGTAGAAATGGTTAGGAGCCATGTTGCATACTATTTAAGCTTCATTATTGCATCAGCTTTTATATAGGTGTTGAAGCTTTCTGGGTACCCTAGCCATTTCACCAGGTACATTTTTCTCTTTCCTGAACCTTTGCTTCCTAAAATTTTCTCAATTTTAAACACATTTTTTTTCTAAATTAAACGCAACTTTCTGCAACTCCTCGCGGTAAAAACCTCCTGAGATTTCTTCCCCATTCAAATCTTCAATGTAATACATCATTATCTCACCTTTAGGTCTCACAGCCCTAACTTTAAAAATCTCGCGTGTCCATCCTTGTTAAAAACCCTTTGCGAATTTATTCCCCGAACGCGACAGCCTTACATAATCATTGATTTTGAAGCGCGCAGAGTGTGGTGGTGGTGGTGATCCATCTCTTCTCGGGAGCGTACCTCTTTCTAAAATTTCGTTAGGTGTTATCCCAATCGTGCGATGGTGTGAGCAGTTGTAGGATGATGCCAATGATTCCAGAATGTCTAGAAATCTGTATGTGTTTTTATGTGTAAAATAACGGTGCATGCGTTCCTTTATGGTGCGCTGAACTCTTTCAGCTAAAGAAGCCTTATGTATAGAATTGGTTGTGTAATAGCTGATATTAAACTCTGTCAACATGTTCTGAAAAGCACGGCCTATAAATTCCTTCCCCATATCCGTACAAAAATAGCCAGGAACCCTGTTTTCTTTTAACATTAGCGTTTTGGTGGCGTTAGCAACTGTTTCAGGTGATTTATTTTTCAGAGGAACTAGCCACAGATATCTAGATAATACGTCTATTATGAATAGAATGTAGCGGTAACCATCGTTATACACAGAATATCTTTGCATGTCTGTTAAATCTGCTTGCCAAATAGAATCAATCGAGGAAGCCGTTGTCTTGGCTGTTTTAAACTTTTTTCCCACAGGCTTATGAAGCGTATAAGCGTCCTGCTCCCTCAAAAATCATTCAACATCTTTTTTTCCTACTCCGTAAACACTTCTGTACAGTCTATCTACGCCGCCGTAAGAGGATGGGGTAGAAATGTCATAATAACGTTTAGTTAATACGTTAGCCATTTGCGTATTTTAGAGGCACGTGGGTAGGGTTGGTTTAACCTCTTCTTGCTCCTCTTCAAAGGTGTTACCGCCGGGGGTGACGGTGCCTTCAATTGTGTCACATGCGTTGCATGTTCCAAGTCTTTTAACCTGTTCAGATTTCCTATCAACGTTTTAGGGACATTTATTTGTTGTAGTCTTGCTTTAATATGCTTCCATCCTGATGGTGATGGCCTATCCCACTTTCTCACCAGATCATGGACAATGTCTACGATATTCGATCCCTGTACCTTTGATCCTTCCACAATGATCGCCTGTATCGGTCCATTGTATGGCTGGATCCTCATTCAATAGATTATAAAGACTTAAGCCTTTACTCATCAATGTATGTGGGAGGGTGCTTTTTAATACATGTTCGATATGTTGTGTGGCTAATCTTTTTGGTTGTTCAGCTGTATCGTCGGGCACAGATCCTATGTCGCCATGTCCATCGTCCCCCATGCTGTGTCTAATAACCACAGGAATCTCTGTAGGGCTCTTATAATTTTCGTACTCGTGAAGAAATTTCTGCATTGCTTCTTGGTATAAGATTCTTTTCTCATCAGGTGTTTTTTCACTGTTTAATAGGGCTAGCAATTCGCTTTCCATTCTTTTAAGTCTGCTTTTACGGGGATCTAGATTCGTGTCTGGATTTCTTTGCAGTGAAGCGTACACCTCGTGGGGAATCACTACCACTTTCTTCATTATATTAATCTAGTCAGTAAAGGACCCAAAACTGAAAATAAGATGGGGAGAAATGACCCTCCTGTTTGTACAATAATTCATTTTTTCTTCGCTACAGTTTGACTTTTACGAGCGAGTGCACGTATTATGTTCTTGTAGTGGCATAGGCGAGCCTTCTGATGGGTTTTCATTGATACATTGCAATTTATAACGTTAAGACAGATTTCACAGATGCATTTTAAAAAGTCGGCGTCGATATTTTTAATAAACATCTGCTGCAATGCCCGGGGCAGTCGATGATAGATTTTTATTAATTCACGGTATTTCTTTAGTCTCTTTGTCATTCTGGAATATACACCGTTTCAGGCTCGTTTGGAAATATATTCGTTCGCAGAAGCACTCTAAACGTGTTTCGCGGATGAAGGTCGCAAAGCAAATATCCGTAACGCGTGCTTGTAGCTTCTTTATAAACTTCCAAAAACTCCTTACGCTGATTCGGGAACATTTGATTGGCTAATACCCCAATTTGTGATACATCTCTACGTTGCGCGAATAAGACTAGATATTGCGTATTTAACGACACATCGCGCATGTATCTATTTTTGAAAAATAGATTCTGATTGATGAAGAACACGCTTATGTTAAGATGGTGGGAGAATACTGTAAATGTCTCGGCAAACGTTTTATCCATCTCCAACATGAGATCGTCAATTACAATGATTGTATGTTCATTTCCCTTTAACGAATTAACGTCATATACGCCTTTGTGGAACAAAATATCATCTTGGTACTCGTTGAACACTGATTGATACGTCGAATAGCACCATATAACTTTATGCACAAATTTCGAGAACATCTCCCTGAATTTTTCTACAGAGTCCATTTCTAACACGTCACACCTAAGTGGGTCACAAAATATTACAAATTTTGAGTGCTGTTCCTTATATTTGCTTTCTTCTCCCACAGAACCGTGAATGACGATGAGGTAGAGCATCCCATCATTGACATTACGGATGACCTCGACGACAGTGTAGTTGTGATCTCCTCCCCTGCCAACGAACCCTCACCAGCGATACCGGTAGCACGTCCAAAGCGGAGGTATGAGAACCCCACGTCAGGTATAAAGCGCCGAAATACGCGCCTGTTGCAGCGGTAATAGATCCCCAACCCTCAACCTCTTACGCAACAACCCCCCAGCAGCACCTCCCGCTAATATATCCCCTTATTCATCCGCCGCCCCCCGTTCTGTTAAGTCTACAATAATAGAGCCCCAACCTCAACCTCCTACGCAACAGGCCCCCCAGCAGCACCTTCCGCTAATATCCCCTAATTCATCCGCCGCCCCCCGTTCTGTTGAGGATGTATAACGCTCGAATTGGTGCGATCCGCAGCCCCCACCCCAGCCTTGACTAGAAATCGGTATAGAGTCAGGGTCGACCCTAGAGCCATGTATAGCAATGGAATTGAGCGCGGGCTACGCCGGGTTGTACAGCGTATTGTAGAGTTTGCTCTTCAGAATCGCGACGAGCGTGAAGTCAGGACGAGTCTGTCCTTTGGATTCGGGTCAGATGACGGTGATGTAGACGATTATTGGGTGATAGTGCCATTTAGACGTTTGGCGGCTGAAGATGTAGAATATATATTAGGACGTATAATGCAAGCCGCCCAAAGTAGTATAGCCTTCAATATGGACAACTTCACGGTAAATATTGACCGTGTATTCCGTGTTGCGGGTCATAGTGCCATACCGTATACTCTTAACTTCAATTCTCCGACTATTTACCGAAAGCATATAAACGTCGATCGTGGTTGCGGCTTTATAGCAGTACTCTTAGCACGTATGTTTACTGTACAAAATACACGGACTCAAAAAATTTGGCTGCCTACGGTCGTCGTGGAGCGTGCCCGTAAACTAGCTGTAGACTGTGAACTTGAATTTGACTGTAATATGGGTCCTGAAGAGCTGAGAAGGGTAGAACAGGAAATGAATGTCCGCATAGTTGTATTTGGGTTGGATGATCGTCGTAGGACTGTGTATGTTTTTAAAAGCTGTGTGAGAGATCGTACAAGACCCCTACTTATTTTAGGATTGTCAGGGACAACGTATCTCCCCATCCGTAATATAAGGTGGCTTTACGCGAGTTATGACAAAAGTCGAAAATATGGGAGACATCATGATTTGTGTAAGGGGTGCCTCGAGTTTGCGGATGATATAGTGAGACATTGTAAAGAATGTCACATGGTATGTGAGCAGTGTAAAAGCACCAAATGTGAAAGCCGTGTAGTTGAAGCTGAGAAGAGAGACTGTGATGTGTGTAGACGCACATTTTTCAATAATAGCTGTTTTGATTTCCATAAATCAATTGGCACGTGCAGGAAAATGAGAATCTGTGAATGTGGTATGTTTCACACAATGGATAATTGGGGGAAATTTAAGCACAAGTGTGACGTAATTCACTGTCCTACATGCCAGGAGGAATATAAGGCGGATGGAGTAAAGCATGTGTTATATGAAAGATGCTAAGCCTAAAAATAACCCTTGTATAACTGTATACTACGATATAGAAACATATACGAACGCTGAAACCAAAGAGGTAATTCCACATTTACTTGTGAGCCAGACCATCTGTGATGAGTGTATGGGTATCGAATGTGACGAGTGCCCCAAATGCGGTAAACGGACAAACGTTTTTAAAACGAATGTCCGCGATAGTCCTGTGAAACTATTTGTGTCCTATATTGTCAAGTTAGCCGACAAGTTCAAAAAAATGACTGTGTATATTCTCGCCCATAACGGGGCAAAGTTTGACACGCAGTTCCTTTATAAGGAGTTGCTTGAACACGAATCCTCTGAGATATTTACAGGTGATCCATTGAAAAGAGGCAACAAATTAATACAGATGCAGATAAGAGGCAATGTACAATTTAAAGATACTTTATTATTCACACCTTGTAAATTAGCAAAGCTACCCAAGGTGATGGGAGTAGCAGCTGAAGTTTCCAAAGGATACTTCCCTTACACTTTCCTCACCAGCGAGACTTTAAACTACGTAGGCCCACCACCCCCAAACATTATTTTGACTGTATGGATGAACGTGAAGACTTTGATCGATACTACGACAGTTTTAATGAAAGTAACCCTTATAATATAGCTGATGAATGTGAGCGTTATTGCGTGAATGATGTGCGCGTGCTTAGAGTATGTTTCCAGGCCTTTAGAAGGATGTACATAGCCCGTTTCAAATGCGATCCACTGCAAGTCGCAACCACCATCGCATCATTATGTTTTACGGTGTTCAAGAATAACTTCATGCCTAAAGACACCTTAGCCATTATTCACCGAAACAACCCCCGCAGTTACGGACACAAGGCTATTTACTGGCTCATACACCTACAGCAACAGACAGGTGTATACATAAAGCACGCCCGCAACACGGGTGAAGTACCCATTAAGATTAATGGACGTTTTTTTGGGTTGATGGGTTAAGTGAAAACCGTGTCACTGGTGTGAAGACTGTGTACTCCTTTAACGGTTGCTGGTGGCATGGATGCCCCCGTCCTGAGTGCGGAATCGCCGGAGATATCCACGGTAGGTCTCCTGCCGACTGTCTTGCATCGACCCGCACCCGCGATCAACTTATAGGATCACAGTTCACTCACAAAGTCTTGTGGGAGCATGAATATGATGCACGGATGGAGACAGACGAGGTGTACCGTGAGGAAATAAACACGATCAAGCGTTCAATGGTGCTGGATCCTCTCAAATGTGGTGATAGCTTGTTTGGAGGACGTACAAATCCTTTCAGACTATACTTTCCACCTACGGAGGGCGTGAAGCTCCATTACTACGATTTCTGTTCTTTATACCCATACGTGATGAAGAGCAATCCGTACCCCGTGGGCGCTCCTGAGAAACTGGTGGGACCTAGCCTACCCTCCATCAATGAATTTTCAAAAAATTTGAATGATCGTTACTTTGGGCTCTCTTTCGTAGACGTACTCCCCCCACGCAATTTATGGATGCCGATCTTACCTGTCGTTATCGACGACAAGCTCATGTTTCCCCTGTGCGTGAAGTGCGCGGAAGAGGATAACGGCGAATGTAACCATATACCCCACCAGCGTAAGATCAGAGGCGTATATACAAGTCCTGAGCTGGCCCTAGCCGTACGCCATGGTTATAGAATACTGAAGATACATGAGGTGTGGAGGTTTCAGAAGCTACCCAACCTTTTCACACCATATATAAACGCCTTTTTGAAGGATAAGGTTGAGGCATCAGGGTATCCGCGAGGAGTTGATACCGAAGATGAAAAGTCTGCCTATATTCAACGTTACCGCGACCGCGAAGGTATACAACTTGATCGTGTCCAAATTGTAAAGAATCCTGGCAAGCGCTTTAGTGCAAAGTTGTGTCTAAACAGTCTATGGGGAAAATTTGCGCAGAATACCGGCAGAGGGAGCATTCATTTGGCACAAAGTTATAGCGATGTCTGGGATTATGCCAATGCTCCCGATAAAGAGGTCATGGAGATCGTGAATGTAGGTAATACTTACATAATAAAGTACAACAACACTGAATTTGCCACAGATACCTCAAGGGTTACAAACATACCTGTGGCCAGCTTCACAACAGCCTACGCCCGTATAAAACTTTGGGGTCTATTGCATTCTCTTGGGCGGAGAGTATTGTATGCCGATACAGATAGCGTGATATTCACAGAGAGGGAGGGTGAATACATGCCCGCTATTGGGGAGTTCCTCGGCGAGCTCACTGATGAGATCAAGGACGAGTATGGGGACAACGCTTACGCCGACTCTTTTGTCTCAACAGGACCTAAGACTTATGGGGTACGGGTCAGGGTGGGGGAGGAAATGAAATATATCGTGAAGGCAAAGGGTATTACGCTCAACCATGCGAATCGGCGGGTTGTTAACTTTGAATCGTTGAAGGATCTAGTATGTTTGGACGATGATGAGGGCGAACAACCTCCCCAACTAATTGTAGGCACCCACAATTTTCGGGCGCAGAAGCTGGGGGGCGTGAAGGAACTTAGGGGTACGAAGGTGTGCCGTAACACCTATAGGAAACGTTACCAGTTACCTGGTACCTATGATACCGTACCCTTTGGATACCAAACGTATGATGCTTCTATTGTTAACTCACACGTATTTGTCTTGTATATAATCGTATCTATTGATTTATTACACGTATTTGTAAATATATATATAACTTGAATATCTCGTTTATTAAATCGTATTTGTAAAGTATCTATTGATTTATTACACGTATTTGTAAATATATATATAACTTGAATATCTCGTTTATTAAATCGTATTTGTAAATATATATAACTTGAATATCTCGTTTATTAAATAAATCATGTTTCAATTAGCGTTTCACTTTCTTTCTCCTTTGTGTGTGTGTGTGTGTGTGTGTGTGTGTGTGTGTGTGTGTGTGGTGTGCGCAGGTGAAAGTTCTAAGCTCCGCCCACTGTAAGACCGTGAGTCATGCTACTATCTGGGAGTCCCTGCGTGGTCAGTCGACTGCAGTAAGCCCGAGAGATCAGACGTGTATTCAGATCAGACGTGTATTCAAATGGCTACCTTTAATATTGCTTGTACAACGTTTATGAAATGGTATTCAGCAAAGTGTCAGGATGTGGTGGATACCGAAAAACTTCCTATTCCTCCCTCCTATACCTCTTTTAAAAACACATTGGATTGTGCGAAGTTCCAAGATGTACAAATACTCTACGGATGTTCTGGTGAGACCGTTGAAGGCTTTCGTTGCACAGACGATGTGCTGAAGTATACTGCAGAGCTAAACTTTATAAAGTCTCACATACACCGTGAAGTAAAAGAAACAACGCGTGCAGAAGAGAAGCAGCAGGTATGGATAATGAGTCTTGCGGATGGGTGGTGTGACAAGCGGTATTACGTCATGCTACACCATGTCGATTACTCATACCCTACGACTGAAAATGTGAATCTCGTGATCATGGACAATCTTAAGTATTTTTATCACTATATTAACGTATATCATGATGAGGTTCGTAGTGAGGTTGTGGCTAGTGCCCTGCGTGAGTTTTTAACAGACTTTAGAGACGAGTATCGTTTGATGGGCAGAAAGGAAAAATATGAGCATATGTTCCTCTCAAATAGTGCGCCGGAGTGTGAAGATGTTTAGTAAAACATAAAATGTTCCTAGTTCTTATCCTGAGGTAAAATGTCTGGTGCGTAGGCTGGTAGTGATGAAATTAATTCTTGTACCGGAAAAACAAATATGTACAACAATTCGGTACGACTCGCGGATCATACGAACAAGCCCATTCACGTATCATCGAGTCAGCCGCCCGTCGAACCGTTCCTGCCTACCTGCGTGCCTCACACGGCTCATAGTTATCTCAGAGCTTGAACCGAGTGGACGTGCGCTCCTCGAATACGATGGAACTTCCTTTGAGCAGCATTCTCAACGCCTCGTACGATGTGTCCGTGACGAAATCGTTGCGCGTGTTCAGGCGTAATTCCGGTACCATTAGCTATGTACTGGAAACGGAATGTAGACAAACAAACAAACGGGTTTATTTAAGTGTCGAGGAGATGAATAGAATCTTCGTGATAGTTGAGAAGTGGAGTGAAGATCGTTATAAAATACCTGCTAACGTAGGTACAAGAAGAGAGCAGATTAGTGACGCACCCTCATACGCCGTTGTATGTACGTTGTGTATAAATAACGATCGGCCGTGCATTGATATACGGCTGATGTGGAAGAATGCTTCTGATAATAACGCTCTTGTTCCTACGCGAAACCGTTTCATCCTCGACAGAATGTTTGAAATCGTCGGATTCCGCAAGCTGAAACCTATATTAGACGCGCGTGTTACGGACATGCTTTATTTTGATACAGTACTTGAATACGCCTACACCGCTCTGCTCGATGGGTTTACCGAGTGTAGGGCTGGTGAGAATGGTCTAGTGCTGGATGTTTATTTAAAAAGTTTAGACTCTTTGAAATACCATGAACTTTGGTACAAAGCAATTGATCGGTACAAGGCTGAGCTCACCTACACCGTTCACCCTGAAGAACTATTTCTTTATATAACGCGCAGTTGTCGTAACGATTTAGAAGATTATTTCAATTGCCGCTATGTTGAGTGAGTTCACGATTGAAAAGCTCGAGTCGGTAGAAATAAACCCTCGATTGGAAAAGCGTGCTTATAAACTTGTGTTTAATAATGTAGCTAACGATGAACTCTTTGTGCGTGCTTTTGATTGTATTCTAGACGTATTTAAAGATGACTTACCAACCGGTTGTAAAGTGGGAACAAAAATAGTACTGAACGATATGAAAGCCCTTCATATCGAATACAGGTTTCCCTATACTTTAAGCGGTGAAATATTATTAAGCCGCATATACTGCGTAATGCAGAGCAATAATGATGTAATTGTAAACTCGATTAAGACCGAGTTTAGTATTTTGAAAAAAAAGTGAAATGTATTTATATATTTTGCTTGATATTTCTCCTGTACTGTTATGATTATATGCATATTTCTATTATTATTGAATGTATTTATATATTTTGCGTGATATTTCCCTGTACTGTTATGATTATATACATATTTCTATTATTATTGAAATGTATTTATATATTTTGCGTGATATTTCCCCTGTACTGTTATGATTATATGCATATTTCTATTATTATTGAAATGTATATTTATTTCTATTTGAAATGTATATTTATTTTATATATATCCATAATTGTGTGTATATATTTCCTGTACTGTTATGATTATATGCATATTCCTCAATTATTATTGAAATGTATATTTATTTTCTATATATTTATAATAAACAGAATGATGCAATGTTTTTTTACTTAATTATATCATGTTACGCCTTCTAAACCTACTACCGGTATTCTAAACCAACTTTTAAGAAATATAATAATGTATACAATGGTATCGCTAAAAAGTGGTATCTGGCAACTCAAGCCATTTACGCCTTCTAAGCCAACTGGCTGATTAGGAGTCTATAATATGTATACAATGGTATCGCTAAAAAGTGGTATCTGGCAACTCAAGCCATTTACGCCTTCTAAGCCAACTGGCTGATTAGGAGTCTATAATAATGTATACAATGGTATCGCAAAAGTGGTATCTGGCAACTCAGTCTTCGATTAGAATTAAATGAATACATGGCGCTATCTGGCAACTCAAGCCATTTACGCCTTCTAAGCCACTGGCTGATTAGGAGCCTATAAAACAACGCCTACTCGGCTGAAGTCTTAATATGCACTTGGCTCCTGCCAGGTGAACACCTCTCCTCCTTTCTCTCCTCCTTCTTTCTCTTGGGGGATAACGCCGCCTCCAAGTTTTCCTTGTTGCACCTGCAGCATCCCCCCTTTGGGGGAATTTTTTTCTTCTTTTTTTTCCCTTTTTTCGCAACACCCCCACCCCCCTTTGCAACAACCCACGTCCCCCTTTGCAACAACCCCACCCCCTTTGCAACATTACATAATAACTTGCAACATTCTTGCACTCTCCCCTTTTTCGGCTATACTACTAAATGCTACCAGCCAAAAACTATTTTTACAATTTGTATTTAAAACTTTTTTTTTAAAACTTAAATCTATAAATACACAATTTTATCTCTCATGCTTCTCCTTGCCCCTTGCCTCTCGGGCTCAGCCCGAGAAGCCCGAGTGCAGGAGTCGCCACTGAATTATATATATAAATTGATGATGGTTAGGTTAAGTCGTAATATTTTCGCTAGTTTTAACGTTTTATTTGAGGAATTCATTTAAAAAATGTCTCCTAAAGATCCTAGTGTAGTTTGTGTCCCCTTTTGCGTCAGGGGGACGTAAACTACACTTGCTCCACTTTAGCAGACTGCAGACCATCAAAGAAGAAAAACTGAGCTTTCAGGAGTAACCAATAAATATTTCCACTAAACTTTGGAAGCAAATATAAAGTTAAGTGTCGAATGCAGTAAGGTACCATGAATCCATGATACCGCCAGTCCATCACACAATAGCCAGTAGATCTATTCATATTCTTGCAAACAGGATAGTGCTCATTTCTGCTATTGCTTAACTTGTTAAGTATCACTTTTTTTTCACTTTTATACGAACCGATAGACGATATAATTTGTCGATAACGCTTAGCAGGTTAAACAGTTTAGCTAAATATTTATTGGTAACTATGCCTGTAATAGGTCAAAGTGGGAAAGAAAACTAAATAGGCAATATTCTATGTAAGTTAATTAAATTTAATACAAAATAAACTCATTAAAAAAAAAGAGCAAAAAACCAAAAAACGCGAATAAAAAAAAAGTCTTTAAAAAAGCATGCTTTGCTTTCTCACATCAGAACGTGGAGAGCGTCTTCGTCGTCGATGAAACGGGCTTCATGTGTTACTTGGAAACACGAGCCATCGTTGACGTTGAGCTGAAAAACAGCCAACAAGGATCAAGCGTCGAGTGGAAAGTCAAAAGAGAAGTTGAGTCTCGAAGGAACGTGCAGTCGTTGAGGCAACGAGAGTTCAGTAGGCGAGAAAATTGAGTTTGAAGAGAAGTGTCTTGGAGGAAAGTTGTCTTCGTCGAGGTCAGAGAGAAGAGAGTGAGAGGTAAAAGGGCGTCTCTTTCATTTGGCCGAAACGAAACGATATAAAACGAACACAATTTGATCCATAAGTTAAATTTTGGTGCAAACCCGATATCCCGGCGATCCCTGCTCTAGGACCTACGCCTGACATTAATTAATATAAAAATTTTCATGATTTTTACACGCATGCTGGATATTTTCTTTGTTTTTATAACATTTAGAGTATTTTATTGGCTATATACTTATCTACGTTTTTAATTTGATATATAAAAAAACTGAAGAAAGTTTAATAAGCCTATTTGCTGTAGCCTCCAGGTGTACAGTATGTTTGATAAAAGAATATCTACAATTTAAAGTATACATACGAGCACATAATGTTATTTTGTTTTTACAGCAAATAAAAAGTAATTTATTGAAACTCCACGTATAAAGTTTATGTAAATTGATTTTCTGTTGCACAAAGAAAAAAGTTTTATATAAAAATTAGTGAGCATAAGACCCCGGTTTTCTACACTATATACTGTATATATAATTATTTATATTATATATATATATATATATATATATATATATATATATATATATATATATATAATGTTAGAGAATGGCACATAAATAAGTTGTAGGCCACGATAACCAAAGCTTCCCATAAACACTTAGATTTCCCTTTGTGGCTCCGAGTCGTGAGGAGTATAAGGAATAACTACGAGGTTCAGGATTGGTTGGTGACTGGCGTGCTGCCAGAAACGTTCAATCAAAGAACCTGTTCTCGGTTAGGAACAGGTTGGAATTTGGCAATTTATACCTGGAAAGTTAAACAGGTTGACATTTTTCTACTAAAAGGTTGCCATTAGAAGGAAATTTACATTAGAAAATTAAACTTTCGACTCATTCCGAGTTTCAGTGAAACCTTCATTGAAAAATTTTATAAAACATTTCCTTCCTTCCTTGGCTCTTGTTAATATTTCAAAGTGAAATATTAACAAGAACCAATAGCCTTACAGAGCTAAGAATTTTGGAATCTTTATACATTTGCAAAAACAAACCAGCCATTAACAACAATACTTCGTCTTATAAATTACATCTTTTCTAACCAACTAGCAGTTCTCACAAGCCAACCAACCATACAGTAAAGTTAATATTTTTGTACAGTTCAATTCCAATTTTCTGGTGAATGTGGAGGTTGACGTTGTTATTTGGAATTTGGCATTTAAGGTAATTTCTGTGTATTTGATGTTATACTTTCATCTTATATTTATGATATTATTTTTATTTTTTTTAATTGTTTTAATGGTTTTTTATTTAATGTATTTAAATGTTATGTACTTTATTGTATTTACTTAATTTGTCTGCTTTCACTCTCTAAAAGAAATTTTAATTTATAGACCACTGATGATGACATTTGTCGAAACGTTTAGAAATAAATGAGAATGAATGTTTCCCATCGTGTTGAGTCTCCTTTTCATATATATATATATATATATATATATATATATATATATAACGCCATATCTCAACAAAAATTATACGATATTTTACAATTTTATTTCAAATTCAGCAACAATAAGAAAAGCAACAATAATTGTTTATTTTAGATGTTCAAAGTGTCTTCCTTAAACTTAATCACATTGTTTACAACGTCCAACTACGGATCGACAGACATTCTTTGCAAGATCCTGTGATATGGCTCTGAATTCATTGGTAATTCGTTGTTGCAACTCCTGAAGTGTCCTTGGCTTTGTTGCGTAAACTTTTTCACGAATGTAACCCCAAACAAAAAAATTCATAGGGGTAGGATCAGATGATCTAGCTGGCCATTCGACAGGTCCCCGGCGACCTATCTATCTTCGAGGGAATTGTTGATCCAACCATAATCTAACTTCTCGTTTGTCGTGCGGAGGAGCACCGTCCTGTTACCACAAGAATGTGTCACCATCAACATGATTTGATAGTATTGGAAGAACTTTATTTTGTAAACGATGTAAATAAGATTCTCCAGTGACTGTACCATTTGGGAAGAAGAAAGGACCCACTATGCCTGTGAAAGTTATACCACTCCACACCATAACTCCAGGGGACATTAATTCAGCTGTCACAACTTTAAACCTAGCTGGGTTAAGCATATCAGCATACGTGGCAGAGTTGTATTTTTTTGGATTTACGTCCCCACCCACAACAAGCCCATCTTATACGAGAGTAGACCTTGAGTTTATAGGATGTTAACCACGACACTCTTTCGGTCTTGGACCTACCTTTCTCTAAACACCGATTTCATTTATATTACTAAGATAACCATAATTTACCACACCCACTGGGAACGATACAGCTACAATTTAAGTTAGCTCCTTGATGAAGGCGTCGCTAGTTCCAACACATTCGTTTGTTTGGAAAAATATCAATACTCCATTTATGAACTTTACTCGAACCATATCTAATTTACAATCGGGTATGAAACACGTCGTTAGAAAAATATTATTATATACTGTACTTAAGTCCGAGGTATTAAACAGTAAAGAAAAAAGAAAAAAGAAAAAATATATATACAAGCAACACCTTAATTCGCTTAGATCGAACTTTATCATTAACTTTCTCGGAAGTTCCCGTGAATTACCCAGGGAATTGTTTGATTACTCTTCTCCCTCTACTTGCTTTTACAGGCCTTCTTGTGCGCTCTCTTTCTCCCTCCAGCCTCGAGAAAAGAATGGGTAACAGGACCAAGGTAGAGCACCACTATTAATAACATTAGGAGAAGAACAGTGGTCATCTACAACCGCAGCTATAGATCGGCCAGAAAGGAAATTAGAGATGAGGGCACAGACAGAAAAATAGAGACCTAGGGAAAACAGTTTGGAAAAATAAGGATTTGTGCAGACTCTCAAAAGCGTTTTATATGTCTACTATTGTCTAGCGCATTAGCAAAGGTTTCGCCGAAATCCCGAAAGGAGGATTACCAAGAGTCAGAGAGATATACAAGAAGTTCACCAGTAGAGCGTCCCTTGTGGAACCATACTGACGATCTGAAATAAGTTTGTGAGAAGAGAGGGGTTTAAGAATCTTCCTATTAAGGATATATTCAAAAACTTTAGAAAGGCAAGAAATCGAAGCAATTGGACGATATGGTGAGGCTTGAGAGCGGTCACCCTTCTTTGGGATAGGATGAATGAAAGCGAACTTCCAGCAAGAAGGAAAAGTACCAGATGAAAGACAAAGACGAAAGAGTTTGCCTAGGTGAGGTGTCAGCGCACACTACTTGAGAACAACAGGAGGGACACCATCAGAACCGTACGCCTTCCGCGAATTGAGGCCAAACAGGATAGAAAAAAATCCTTGGAAAAGATTCTAATTTCAAATATAATTAAGTCAGAGGGATGGATGGATGGACAGCACCGGTATCGTCCATGGTTGAGTTGGAGGCGAAAGTCTGGGAAAAGAATTCAGCTTTATCAGGAGAAGAGACGGCAACTGAGCCGTCAGAATGGAAAAGAGGAGGGAAAGAAGTAAAATTGTTAGTGAGTTTCTTGGCTACTTACCATAAAGAATGAGAAGAATAAAAATTAGATAGGTTTTCAGATTTTTGTCGGATGAAGTAATTTTTGGTGAGTCGAAGAACAGATTTTGCGCGATTCCGGCCAGAAATATAAGCTGTGTGAGAGTCAGGAGTTGGATAGCGATGGTTTCTTCTGAAAGCCTCCTCTCTGTTGCGGATAACATTAGAACAAGTAAATTTGAACCAAGTTTTTTTCACGTTAGAGTAGATATAAAATATACAATGTACGCCTCCATGTCCGAGAGAATCACCTCTGTGACGCGTTCAGCGCACTGGGAGGGGCCCCGGCCAAAGAATTATTAATTATTCCATGGGAAATTAGAAAAGCACTGGCTAAGGGCCTCCCTTTTAGCGGCGGCGAAGTGCCAAACCCGGTGTAACGTTGAAAAATGAGGTCGTTGAAAAGTGAGGTGCACCTCATTATTCAACGTTGAATAATGAGGTACACGTCATTTTTGAACGTTGAATAATGAAGTACATTGTTAAAAAATGAGACACTTCGTTGAAAATTGAGTTGAAGACCTTGGCCGTTGAAGGCTCAGCTGGGATTCTAAACCCAATCAAAATAAATAAAACTAGCGGAGTGACCCGGCGTTGCCCGGGTGGAAGTTGAACGCTACATATATATATATATGCCCGGTTACGTTAATTGAATGCCCGGTTAGGTCAACTGTACGCCCTTGACGATTGGTTAGGTTAAGTCGTGATATTTTCGTTAAAACTAACGAAAATATCACGACTTAACCTAACCAATCGTCAAGAGCGTACAATTAACCTAACCAGGCATTCAGTTAATCTAATCGGGCATTCAGTTGACCTAACCGTGCATTCAATTACTGTAACCGAGCATATATATATATATATATATATATATATATATATATATGTATGAAAATTATTTCACGAACGTAACACATGAAAAATATTTATGATGAATAAAACCACGAAGGAAAAGAAACACAGAATGGTGCTCAAGCGCTTTCGTCTAATGACATCCTCAGGAACACTGAACTAAATAAAGAGTTCAAGACTATATAGAGGTTACAAAAAAAAAAAAAAAAAAATATATATGTATATATATATATATATATAATAAAAATTGTGGGAGGAGCATACAAATTTGTAAGGAAAACTACCAATTTTAGCACTTTGCCCGAATTCAACACAAGATCAAATGGATTGTTTACAACCAATTTTATAGTTAATGCCTGAATGATATATAGGTCACAAAAAATATATAAAAAAAATATATAAAAATAAATTGAAAAATAAAAATTGTGAGAGGAGCATACAAATTTATAATGGAAAACTACCCGTTTTAGTACTCTGCCCTTCTTGTCTAAATCCGTTCTGAACGAATTCAACACAAGATCAAATGGATTGTTTACAACCAATTTTATAGATAAGGGCTGAATGATATATAGGTTACAAAAAATATATAAAAAAAAATATAAAAATAAATTGAAAAATAAAAGTTGTAATAGAAGCATACAAATTTATAAGGGAAATTTACCAAAGTTTTAGCACTCTGCCCTTCTTGTCTAAATCCGTTCTGAACTAATTCAAAACAACGGGATCGAGTTGAAAAAGACCTTTGCTCATGTTAAAGTTATTTGTAAGTTGGATAATAGCAGACTCAAGAATATTTCTATTAACAATGTTGCTAGAGTGAAATAAAACTGAAACATTATTCCAATCAAAACAGTGGGATAACTCTGACAAATGGACAAAGAGGGCACTGGACGACTGTCCCGTTCTAACGGAATATTGATGCTGTTTTACACGCGTGTGCAAATCCTTTCCCGTCTGACCAATGTAAAAGGAATCACATTGTTTACAACCAATTTTATAGATAATGCCTGAATTATTGGTAGGGCTATTTTTTACTATATTGTTCACAATATTGTCATATGAACATACTACATTAATATCCAAAAGTTTAAGCACATTATCAATGCCTAAAAAGCCCTGGAAAAATGGAAGTACTCAAATATTTTTTGACAAATTGCGAGTGTTATTATTCACACGATAGTAGGTTCGTTTTGCCTTGTTACAAATTTGTTATAGTCTTGCTTGTTTTGAAAAACAGTGTAATCTTCCTCAGTCTTTGGTTAACATAGTTAAAGGCCTTGTCTATAGTGCTGCAAATAGTACTTACGAAGCTAACTTTCCAAAACGTTTTCGCAATAGCCTCTCACAATTAAAAAAAGATGGTGAGCTCCATATTACTAAAGCAGACAAGGCTAACACCATAATTATTATGGACAAAGTGGACTACATTAGAAAGATGAACGAGCTTCTCCAGGACCCCGCCACATACAGTAAACGCAGGAAGAACCCACAGGATCAAATCATTCCATAGTGGCTTGAAACGCATTCTCAAAGATCATAAGGACTTAATTCCGCTTTTCGCGTCCACTTCACCTTCTCTTCCCTACGTTTACGGTCTTATTAGAACCCTCAAACCTGGCAACCCTATGCGCCCTATTATTAGCTCGGTGGGCTCTATTACCTATAAACTCTCCAAATGGCTTGTCAAAATCTTGTCCCCCATCCTTGGAACTATCTCTGATTCATATGTAAAAAATTTCATGGATCTTACTGAAAAATTGAATAATGCACGCACTGAAACCAACGATAGATTGATCAGTTTTGACGTTTGTTCATTGTTTACAAGAGTGCCGATTGACGATATGCTTGACTTTCTCTCCCGAGAATTATATACATAAGTACGACCTGCCACTACCTGAATACATCGTTTTGGAACTTATTAAGCTTTGCATCAAAGACTGTAAATTCACTTTCAATAGCGAGTATTATCAACATGTTTTTGGGATGGCCATGGGCAACCCCTTGTCGCCCCTCCTCTCCAATATTTATATGGAGTTTTTCGAAATTACTTATATTCCGAGAATCCTTGGGTTGGCATCCCATGGTTGCGGTGCGTCGACGATATTTTGTGTATCTAGCCCATGAATCGTGACCTGCATGACTTCCTCTTTCAGTTAAATGATCAAGTCCCCTCCATTAAGTTTACTTTAGAAGTGGAACAAGACAACTCAATCCCGTTTTTGGATGTGCTTGTACATAGGGAAAGCCCAAGTTTTAAGTTTAGTATCTATCGGAAAAAACAAAAAATTTGACCTACGTACACTTTTACTCTGGACATGGCACCCCCATTAAGAAGGCCATATTTTCTTTAATGTTTCTCCGCGCTCTTAGGATCGCCAGTCCGGAATACATCGATGCCGAATTGGAAAAAATCAACGGTATTGGAAGTGATCTGTGCTACCTACCTGCGTTTATGGAATCTTGTTTTAACAAGGCAAAACGAACCTTCTATCGTGTGAATAATAACACTCGCACTTTGTCAAAGAATATTTTAGTACTTCCATTTTTCCCGGGCTTTTTAGGCATTGCTAATGTACTTAAACTTTTGGATATTAATGTAGTATTGTCATATAACAATATTGTGAAAAATATCATAGCAAAAAATAGCCCTACCAATAATTGAAGCATTATCTATAAAATTGGTTGTAAACAATGTGATTCCTTTTACATTGGTCAGACGGGAAAGGATTTGCACGCCCGCTTTGTCCATTTGTCAGTTATCCCACTGTATTGATTGGAATAATGCTTGTTTTGTTTCACTCTAGCAACATTGTTAATAGAAGTATTCTTGAGTCTGCTATTATCCAACTTACAAATAACTTTAACATGAGCAAAGGTCTTTTTCAACTCGATCCCGTTGTTTTGAATTCGTTCAGAATGGATTTAGACAAGAAGGGCAGAGTGCTAAAACTTGGGTAGTTTTCCATTATAAATTTGTATGCTCCTCTTACAATTTTTATTTTTCAATTTATTTTTATATATTTTTTTTTATATATAAATTTTTGTGACCTATATATCATTGAGGCATTAACTATAAAATTGGTTGTAAACAATTCATTTGATCTTGTGTTGAATTCGGGCAAAGTGCTAAAATTGGTAGTTTTCCTTACAAATTTGTATGCTCCTCCCACAATTTTTATTTCTATATGTATTATATATATATATATTTTTTTTTTTGGCAACCTGTATATAGTCTTGAACTCTTTATTTACTTCAGTGTTCCTGAGGATGTCATTAGACGAAAGCGCTTGAACACCATTCTGTGTTTCCTTTCTTTCGTGGTTTTATTCATATATATATATATATATATATATATATATATATAGCGTTCAACTTCCACCCGGGCAACGCCGGGTCGCTCCGCTAGTTTTATTTATTTTGAATGGGTTCAGAATCCCAGCTGAGCCTTGAACGGGCCAAGCTCTGAGGGGCTACTTTAACTTATAGCCTACTTAGCGTACTTATTCAACCTCAAAAAATGAGGTGCCGCTTTTGAAGAGTCAAAGCCCGAACTGGAACCATAGGACAAGAAACAGATGTAAGATTGTGGTCGGAGGAACCCAACGGAGAAAAAGTTGAACAGAGTAGAAAGAAGGATGAGTGGCAAGAAATAAATCCATAATGCTGGGCCTCTCTCCATGGCGATCGGGGATACAAGTAGGGTGCTGTACAGTCTGTTCTAGGTCATTCAGGATAGAAAAGTTGTATATTAGTTCATCAAGGATGTCAATGAAATGAGAAGAAATCTAAAGGGGTGGTGAACATTGAAATCTACTAAAATTGAGATTTCAGCGAAAGGAGAGTGAGATAGAATATATTCCACTTTGGAAGTGAGGTAGTCAAAGAGTTTTGGATAGTCAGTAGAATTAGGAGAAAGCAGTAACGCTGGAACAATATTTTACAAGGAGTTGCTGAATATTTTGTGTACTTACTGCGAGTACATATATAAGTCATTATGGCTTGTATACGTATAGCATTGAGGCTTATATATGTTTTCTATATGTATGGCAGACTCTTAAACATTAATAGTGTATTTAAGATTTTTTTAAAATTTTCAAGGCCTTGAGAGGCGAGAGCCACTCTTTTCAACCGAAATGATGTATGATCACAATAAAGTAAATACTATCCAGCTGAAATATGCTCTGAAGTGATTCCATAATTATGTTGAGCCAGTTTACTAATTTTATTATTTTCTCATTTGGTGAATAAGTTAGAATATTAAAATAAGTTTTACAAAGTAAACAGTCACTGAAACGATAAAACCAGGGGGGCTCAAGCATATTCCAGCACCCCTGCCAAAAATGTTGGGAGTGCTGCAGCACCCACAGCACCCCATCTTCCCGCGGTCCTGGAAGAAAGGTGGACAGGGTAGATGTATTTAGTTTAAGATTGGCATGTAAGCCGTATCCAGAAGGTGTAGAATTCAAAGGATTCATGTTCCAGAATACGAGAGCAAGTTGGGTTCGTTGCGTACATATACGCAACATCCACTTTTCGAGTGTTCTGAGCTAAAACGAAAAAGAATCTGGACACAAATACAAACGCAATATGTACGTAATGCATGGGAGTTTTATTGAACGTAATTAAACATGTTCAGTGTAATTGACATTTTTTTCTAACACCTTACACAAATGTTTGACATAATTTCTTAAAGTAACTCAGTGGGATGTTGTTGATTACCCCATAAACTTTGATCTTTCGGTCTTCAAGTATCTTAGGTTTGGTAGGGTAGATCTTGTCTTTTATGTAACCTCACATAAACAGTCAGGGGGTGTGAGGTCAGGTGAGTATGGGGGTCATTCCACTGGCTGATGAAGGGAGATTTGTCACCTGAAAAAATGCTTCCTCAAAAAATTGCGAGTTTCACAAACAGTGTGTGGAGGTGTTTCATCCTGCTGAAACCAGTGTCATGCAGTTATTTCTTTTCCTGGACAAACTAATTAGTTGCGAGAAGTAGAAAACTTGTTGCATCTGATAATATGAATTTTGCGTTATTGTCAGTTTTTCCAATTTCATTCTCAAAGAAGTAAGAACCTACTACACCATACTATCCAACAGCGACCCAAATGTTAGGTTTAGCATCACGATGTGGAAGCTCTATTGGAGCGCCAGCATGACTTCCCCAGTAACGAAAGTTTTGGTTATTAATCTCCAAGAAAGATGTACACAACACTCGTCAGTGAAGTAGATGTGTTTCAAAACCTCAGGATCTTATTGTAGCTTTGATAACATTTATGTTTTGACTCCTATTCGTTTTTGTTTTTGAACATTAGTCAGTGAAGCGTAATTCAGTATGAAGTATACGATGCACAGATGTTCCTGAAATGCCTACTTCTGCTGACAAACATCGAATTGACTTCTGCGGTCTACACGCAATAATTTCATGGACCATATTTATGTATTTCACAGTCAGTTATCATCACCTACTACTATTACTCCTTGGCTGATTGCTTACATTTCCTTTTGTTTAAAATTTTTAAGAATTTGTGATATTGTCTTTCTATCGGGTGAATCTATGCATCTATATTCTCTGCAAAAGTTCCTCTGCACCTACGTTACAGAATTTGTCACATGAAACCACTCAATGATTTTGATTTTCTGTTCCAGCTTCAAACGCGGCATCACTGTTTGAGGTTTTAGCCATATTCCCGTGTATACTTGGCCCTTAAGGAGGCTTAATCAAGACTTAGGTTTCCTTAAAGACTGTAGCCTAGTAAGGCTTTCTATGGCCTTCCGAGGCAATAGTCTATTAGTAATGGTATCGTGTTATTGCTTGAATTATGAAATGGTAAAAAAACTGTTTTAATATACAATATTTATTAGTTATTAAGTAATGAAAGATTAGAAATTAATTGGTATATGCGTAAGGTATATCCGGAATAAAAAAACCAATCTGTTGGGGACGGACACACACACACTATCTATCCATATATATATATATATATATATTATATTATATTATTATATTTCTGTTCTTCCTTGATAATGTGAATATATCACGAAAGCGCTCGGACTTTGTGTTTCCTTTTCCTTGTGGTTGTTTGCTTATATATATATATATATATATTAGGGTGGTCTACAGAAGGAGGTGAAATTTTTTTCTCCGAAATTTTTTGTGTGCTCATAGCCCAAACGTACCCACTAGATGAGAAACTAGCGCACGTGAATTTTTTTTAAATTAATGAATATTTAAGGTATGCACACGGCTGCCATTTTTAATGCCCTGTAATGCTCGGCTCTCACGTGTCCTATATAGCAGGCATAACTCGGAACGTAAAAAAAAAATTGCGCAATTTGCCCAGTTTCTAATTCCAAATTACGTTCCTAATTAACTAATTAATTAAGTTTACAGTTGGCAACTCTTATTTTTGAACATCCTACGATTTGGTATCGTATTTCAAATACTAACGGTTTTCCTCAGTTACTCTCCCGGCAAGAATCGGATAGGATGTATTAAGTGTTCACGCATCACTGGGAATCATTTATCTTAGCTTGCTTTTTAGTGACTCAGGTGAATATTTAATTAATTAATATTTAATTAATATTTAATTAATAAGTAATTAATAATGTTAATATTGATATTTAATTAAGGTGAATATATATTCTATAGCGTTATAAATTGTTATGACGCTTAAATTTGCTATATTACTATTGCGTTATTATTTTCGGTTTATGTTGAATAATAATTTTTTTCTGGAAACAGATGTACATTAGTGCAAGTTTAGTCCTAAAGAGTAACGTTAAAACTGTGTATGCTTAAAATTGCTATATTTTGCTATGACGCTTAAAGTTGCTATATTACTGTTGCGTTATTGTTTTTGGTTTATGATGAATAATAATTTTGCTGAAAATTCATGTACATTAGTGCATGTTTAATGTTAAAGTGTGACTTTAAAAGTTTCCATGTTTGAAGTTGCTCTATTTCTACATTATTTCCATAGTAATAAAAAATGTCAATTTTTGGTTTCTCTTTCTAGGTTGTGATGATGGCACCTGCATTGCGTAAGAAAACAACTATCTACTTGGTTGGCGGCACCATCGAAGCAATTCCTAAGTTCCGTCTGCCCACTCTTAGGCAAGTTCTCCAACGTTATTTTCATCTCCTGAAAATGAGTGAGCCAACTCCTACGAAAAACGAGTGCATCAATATGGTGGTGAAGGAAACCATGGATATCTGGGGAATGGCCCGCATCCCTACTCAAGAGGAGCGGAATATCAAACGAACCCTGAATGGAATCCTGTCCACTTGGGAGAAGTTGAAAAAGGGTTCCAACAGGAGAAGTAAGCCACAAATACAGGACGAACAAGAGTTCTCAAACAATCTTGAAAAGCTCTTCAACATTAAGCATCATGATGTGGAAAGACTGATCCAGATAGAGGAAGACTGAGTCTTCTTGAAAGACCAAGAGAGGGAACACAAGTTTCACGTGGGACGAGTAGACGAAGCCCTGGCTAAGAAAAAATAAAACAGAAGTATCTTAAGAAGAAGGCCAGAGAGCAAAAGGAAGTAGCAGAGAAGCAGATGCGCGAAGAGCAAGAGACCGTTCAGCTGGAATCAACCAGCACCTCTTCTGATGATGAAGGCCCTCGTTCATTTCCGAAGATGCCTGGAATTGGAATGAATCCGGATTTTCGTGTCCCTGGCCCGTCAAATGCAGCTCCTCGTCCTGCTCCTCAAACGAGGCCTAAGAACTTCATGTCCCCTGGTCTCGCTGCCGCCCTGGATAGAACCAACACCAGCGATCGTGAGGCAGTTCACATCGTGGCAGCTACTGTGAAAAGTCTTGGAGGGAACATTGATGAACTGGCCATCAGTCGCTCCACATTCAGCTCCACACCCGTATGCAACATCGCAGTGACTACATCACTTCTGTGAAACAAACTGTCTCATCTTCTGGCGCCAGTACTGGAATTGTTGTTCATTCGGACGGGAAACTCCTTCCATTCCTCACAGAAGATGACTACGTCGATCATCTCCCAGTACTGATCTCTGGGAAGGATGTTTCGTCATCGTCAGAGGAGAACATCCAACTCCTGGGTGTTCCGAAGCTCGCATGTGGAACAGGAATGGCCCAAGCAGACGCCGTGGTTGAGGCTTTGAAGGATTGGAAGGTCGAAGACCGAGTCGTCGCCATGAGCTTTGATACGACTCCAAACAATACGGGTCATATTGGTGGAGCTTGCACGCTGATTGAACAGCGACTGGGAAGAAATTTACTCCACCTTGCTTGCAGACACCATATAGCGAGGACGTTCTCAGAGACGTCTTCAAGACAGTTCATGGATCGTCCAGCGGTCCGGAGGTTCTCCTATTTCAACGGTTCCAAAAGAATTGGCAGCGGGTCAATCAAGCAAACTTTAAGACTGGAATGATGGACGACCACGTCAGTGCAGTTTTCAAAGAGAACCCTGAATGGGTACAAGAAGCTCTCGACTACTACATAAAAGCTCTTGAGTGTACGCAACCCAGCGACGACTACCGCCGACTCCTGGAGCTTAGCGTAGTCTTCCTAGGTGGGACACCTCCCCGAAGGATTCGATTTGGACATCCTGGCCCCATACGCCATGCTCGCTGGATGTCAAAGGCAATATACTGTCTCCAAATCCAAATATTTATGTTTCAACCTCAGAGTAAGGTGTCCCCCAAAGAAGAGAAGTCCATTCGAACCATGGCCCTCTTTCTTGCTCTTGTCTACGGACCAGCATGGTTCAAAGCTCCCATAATCTTTGAAGCCCCGAGCAACGATATCTCCTTCCTTAAGAAAATTCAAGAATACACGAAAAAAGTGGATGAAGCAGTTGGAACGGCAGCTACAAAGACATTCCAACGACATCTGTAGTATTTGAGCAAGGAGTTGATAGCTCTGGCTCTATTCAGTGACGCAGTTTCCAATATGGAGAAGAGAGGAATCCTGGAGTCGATGAGGGGAAGGGAAGGAGAGAAAGATTCACCGAAGAGAATTAAAGTGCCGGAAGAGGACATTCCATCACTGACGCTGAAGAAGCTGGCATCCAAGAATACCAACCGCTTCTTCCAGACCACGCTACTAGGCTCCGATTTCATATCTAAAGATCCATCCCAAGAGAAGGATGATCCGCAGTTCCTCCAGGCCAAGGAAGTCCTCCAAGATATGCTGGTAGTGAATGATGTGGCTGAAAGAGGGGTGAAGCTAATTCAGGATTATAACTCTTCCATTATGAAGAACGAAGAACAGTGTCTGCTGCAGGTGGTCGCTACACATCGACGCCAGTTTGTTTCCAAGCGCAAGCAAGGCTAACTTGTGATCGTGAGGACGGGAGAGTTGTTTTCCTGTTTCAATCAACATTATTGTTTGTGTTTGGTTTTCCTCTAAATAATAAATTAATCACTTAAATAATAATTTACCTATAGATATGTAATACTTGAGTATCATTTTCCTAATACAAGAGTCATTCTACAGGGAAAGAGAAAAAAAATGTGAGCTTTTCTTAGTCAGTTTGTGCATACCCTAAACAAAGTTATAATGACCTATAACTTGGTCTGCACTGTTTCCTTGGGGAAAGGAACCAAATAAACACTGAGCACAAAAAAATAAACAACTTCGATTTTGTGGACCACCCTAATATATATACATATATATATATATATATATATATATATATATATATACACATCTATATTATAATAAGAGAGCTTGTCCGTCTGTCCGTCACACTTTCAAAAATTGTGAGAAAAAAATTCAGAAATTGTAAAAAAAATTCAGAAATTGTATTACGGGCGGCAATGTGAAGCTCAAGATTTTCATGACTGTGTTCTTTTCTGTAGTTTAGCAATGGGGGAAGGGTGGGGGTGGGGGTAATGGGGGATGGGTGGGGTAATGGGGATGGGTGGGGGTAATGGGGGAGGGGGTTAGCCCCCAAGTTGTATGAATAGGGGTGAGGAGGTTTTGGGAGATACCAGATTCAGAAATGTTGACACAATGTGAAGCTCAAAATTTTCACGGCTGGGTTCTTTTTTTGTAGTTTAGCCTGTCTAACCGTCAGCGAAGCGGCGGGAACTGTACTAGTATATATATATATATATATATATATATATATATATATATATATATACACACACAGCGTGTGCCCAAAGAAATGTATACCCACTTTGTTCGATAATACCAGCTATGAGGATAATAAATATATTACGTTTTATATGTTTTTTAATAAAGAATTTTCTCCTGAATCTAAATATGTAATTATCTTTATTAAAAATTGAAAAACAAAAAGGTTACAGATGTTTAAATTATAATTATTATTTTCGAGACTTCATGTGCGATATTTTCTAATATTTTTGCACGTATACGAGATAAGTTTGAAACCGACGGCACTGTGCAAAACTTACAAAAACAACGTTCTGGAAGACGTCGAACATCTTAGATAAAGTGTCATTTAACCATGGAATTTGTAAATTTTTTGAATTAACTAATAATTACAACATTTATGCTTCAATATCAACACTAAACATAAGTATCTCAAAACAGTCGGTCAAAATATTAGAAAATATCGCACATGAAGTCTCGAAAATAATAATTATAATTTAAACATCTGTAACGTTTTTGTTCTTCAATTTTTAATAAAAATAATTACATATTTAGATTCAGGAGAAAATTCTTTATTGAAAAACATATAAAAAGTAATATATTTATTATCCTCATAGCTGGTATTATCGAACAAAGTGGGTATACATTTCTTTGGGACACGCTGTATATATATATATATATATAATATTTAGGAGAAATCCAATGACAAGGATAGGCTCATCATACAGCCTGAAGATGAGCGTATTTGCTCGAAACGTTGCGCATTAAAGAAGACTTTTCATGGCATTTACATTTCTCCTTGTCATTGGATTTCTCCTAAATATTAAATTGAAGCTCTGTAGAAGCAACCCGCATGATTATATATATATATATATATATATAGTTGAGTGATTGGTTTGGTCTTATTCCTTCAATATTAGCCAGGACAATATTTATGTTCTTTGTTTTTCGTTGCCCCTTGTGCATTTTAAGTTCGTTTTCCTTTAGTATCGCTTGTTTCGTTGCCCTATGATCCTCCGAGAGAGATCCTTTCCGCCTACCTGTTCTGGTAGCTTCTTGCCCTGAAGCGGTTTGGCTTGGGGGTTTCCAGCTGTGTCAAGTGCATGCGTTGGATGACATTCAGCAGCCGTGTCGTGTCTGCGATGTTGAAAATTTTTTTTTTGTTCGCTTATTGTGTTCCTATTGTTATTCCTATGGTTATTGTTATTCCTATTGTCATTTAAACTTTGTCCTTTGTTCTGTGGATAAGTCGGGAGATGTTGATAGTAGCATTTTTTCCCGTATTTTCAGGTTCCATATTTTGCGTAAGTCCTGCAGATGTCCGGGTGGTAGAATTTGCATCTGTCTCCAAATTTACAATGACCATTATTATAGAAGAAATTGCACATTGGAGGATGTTCATATATATATTGTCCTCTTTTAAATCTGCAATTATCTTTTATATATTATCTGCATATAATTCTTTCCCCATATTTATATATAAATGGTAAATGACAAACACTATAGTTTTTTCTTTTTCATTTTTCATTTAATTTTCTCAGAAGAGTTCCTTGTTCCACGCACGGTCTATGGGTATCATATACAGTATATATATATATAATCCTTTAAAAGTGCCATTAATAGAGTAACTTCCGCCTTTGCACTCTTTTTAGGAAAGTTTTTTTTAAGTTATGGGTCTAATACCTTAAGATATTTATAAGATTATCTGAAAGGAAATAATCGATTTATGCCACAAATCTCGAAACTACTCCAAGAGATCCATTTGAATGAGAGAATTTCCCTGGATTAACTCCTAAAGAGAAACTTTTGATTTCGTTGCAAAAAAAAGTCCCACGTAACTGTTGCTATTTTTAAACAATATCAAGTTTATATTTTTTTATGCGAATGAAAATTGTTTAGATAAAGTGAACTATTCAGAAGGTTTTATTTTTAGTGAAGTAACTTGATTTGTTTGTACCCAGAACTATTTTGTATTATTGGGTTGTAATTATACTTAGTTTACTTTCGATTTAAAACGTAAAAGTTTTCCAACTTCGTGTAACTACTCTTTTTTCATTAAATTTATTGACTGTAAATTTTTCGTTGGAATTTGTAGTAAATAGTTTGTTGGAAAGAAAATTAAGATTTTTTTTTTGTAATGGAAAGAAAACGAATCTCGAATATTAAATAAAATTTTCATATTCTAATTAAACATTTTTATCAATTTAGCCAAATACTTTTCCCCTCATTAGGTAATTTAAATTTTTCTTTAAGTTTCATTAAAAATGAACGACTCACAGTAAAAAACGAGGTAAGAAATTATAATTAAAATTTAATTCATTGAACGAAGTATTTAACAGAACAGAATCCAGGTCTTTCCAAACAAATATTTAACGAACCTGTTTCAGTAAGAAAATCTATTCAGTTGAATTTAGTCTTGGGATACCATCGAATTAAATATGGGATGTCATTATATTAAATTATTGGCAATCAGTTGGTCCATAAAAAGTTCAGCAGTTAACATTTGTTTATATTATGTAATTTTGTTTGAATCTAAGAATTTTCACAATAAGGCATTTGAGAGTTCCTAAATTACATTATTTATTTACATATTAACAGTAAAGTTTAAATAACGAGTTTAACGAAATTTATTAAATACAAATCTTTGAATATACATTTTTTACAAATATTTATATAAATCAATTATGTTCCCATACTTTTAAAACGTTTAATGGACTTCAAATGAATGCTTGGAATTTGTTCACAGATTAAATTCGTCATACTGTATTATGTTTAAAATATTATGACTACTTTTCTTCTTTTCCATATTACATGATAAAATTTCAAAATCATTTCATTTATGACAATACTCTTTTTCAAACCAAATACTACAATCATTATAATGTCCGGGACATCTGCCTGATTCACTTTTCATAAACTTCTACAACATTCGTGATCTCTGATCTTTCTACTATCCCTGATTGAGGCAGAGAAAACCTTGTGGTTTTCAATGCCTCAAAAACTCGGTTCCTTCATCTGTCTACTCGTCACAATCTTCCATACAACTATCCCCTTACCTTCAACAATACACAACTCTATCTTTTCACTTCTCTTAACATTCTTGGTGCTTCTTTTACATCGTGAGCTTTCCTGGGAAGATCACATATACTCTCTCCCTAAAACAGCTTCTAAGAGATTGGGTATGCTGTACCGGCTCCGCAGTTTCTTCACCCAAACTCAGTTGCTCTCTCTGTACAGGGGTCTTGTTCGCCCCTGTATGAAGCACGCTTCTCATGTTGGAGTGGCTCAACCCACACAGCTCTACTTGACCGGATGGAATCAAGGGCTATTCTTCTCATCAATTCTCCGCTTCTTACTGACTGTCTTCAATCTCTCTCTCTTCGCTGCAATGTTGCCCCACTCTCTCTTTACTATTGTTATTATAATGGGCACTTTCTAACTGCACGCCTCCTCCTTTAGGGAGAGCACGCAATACTCGACTTTTGACACATTCTCATTCCTTTTCTCTCCAACTCTCTAACGCAAGGGTTAATTGGTATTCTCAATCTTTCATCTACTCAACCGGTCAATTCTTGAACAACCTTCCTCAATCCATCTTTCCTCGCGCCTATGACATCCAATCTTTCAAACTCATAATGTTCCAGCATCTCGAAAACTTTGGATCCTGATTTTGGCTCTTTTTTTTCTTCAATGAGGGGTGCGTTTTTGCGGGCATTCGCACTTGGCTTCCCCTTTCTTCATAAAAAAATTTAATTAAACCAACTTACATTTATCCTTTCAAATACTCCAGTTCTCTGTCAAATGAACGAAATTTTTTTTATTTTATTAATATTACAATTGCTAATGAATACTCTAAATAGTACGAACACCTTTAACAATATTAATTCTTCTAAATAACATTAGTATTCCAAAACTCCCAATCAAAATTTGGACAGAAATTCATACCCGCAAATTAAATTTCTCAGTTCCTCTGTGTAATCTGTTTTAATTATATAATTTACATAATATATTTCCAATATTGCTGCTCGCCAATAGCAGAAGTGTGTCGATGCCGTGAGGTGGAGCTAGTGTTGCTGTCTTCCTTTGAGTTACATTTTATTCCAACCTGTAGTTTATTTTTTGAAGGATGTTTCCAGAGCCTTTCCGGACACCATATATATATGGTGTGTGTGTGTGTGTGTGTGTGTGTGATTAGTGAAGGTATATTTCACTTTTGCATAAAGTCTATAGTTCTATATAATATTCTACTTAATGTTTTTGCATACCATTTGCACCTATTTACTTTGTCGATGAAGAGAACAGTAAAATAAATATTTATTTGCACGATAAGCGTCTATAATTTTGTAAAGAAAAGGTGCTCAAAATATCGTGACAAAGAGAAGTTCAGGTGATTAAAATATACATTACGTATGTACTCAAAAACAGGGCCTTTTGTTGAGTAAATTTATATGATCGATTTGATGGAAGAAGATTGTGTGTAGGTATCAATGAAAGGATCTCTCCCTGGATATTAAAGGCAGCTTATAACATTCTTGCGGGTCAATGTAAATTTGATAAAAGCATTGAAAATTATGGAATGTATACTATTAAAACTGTAAAGGCGTGCGTGTGTAACGTAAAAATTTAGTTATAACAACTAAAAAAAAACAAAAAAATGACTGGAAAAGAATGTAAACAACATTACGAGCTATGAAAATTCACAAAAACAAATATTAATAGTGTAAAAGGATTATATACGATTATATATTGGTTTATCCGAGGATTGGAGTCAATGTGTGACTTGCTGGTTGGGTGGTTGTATGATTGTGTTGAGTGGTAAGCGTATCGTAGTATAAAAGTAAGGTATTAGATGACTTAAGGCAGTAATAAAAGTTGTACAACATAATAACGAATTGTTAAAGAGGGACAATGCAAAACTGGAATATAGAAATATGGAGCTCGAAAAGAGCATTCAATATGCACACGACGAGATAAAGGATCTTAACTCTAGTCTAAACTCGCTTACTAAAAATAATCGTAGCATGGAGATGATAAAAAACGAACACGATTCAATTAGGAATAAATTAAACAGCCTAGACCAGGGTTTCTCAACGGGGGCGAAAATGAAATTCTTGGGGGGCGAAAGTGGGCGAAAATTTGACTGAAGAGGGGCGAAAATTTATTTAGGCAACGATTAAAATTAAATTATTTTCGAATTGCTCATCAATGGTTTTGAAACACTATTCGGAGTATGTATTGTGCCGTCGATGACGTTAAAGGGAATTGACCAATGAGAAGTGCAGTGGGGCGGGGTCGTCATTCAAAGCATTCTGTAGCGGCTTAGTGACGGTTACGCATACGGTGCGTCAGTTCTTACCTAATTAGAAGCGTGGGCGGGTGTTATTTTTTGTGCTATTATCTATTATCATTGATTTTTCTTTTAGTGCTTTAGTGCTTCTTAATTTTCGCGTTTGTCCCTTGTTTCGAGTACGGAGACAATGACCTCGTTGTCACGTTTCTAGTCACTCAATTTAATCACTCAATTAGTGCTTCTTAAGAATAAAATAGAGTTTCGAATGTTCGCTTTCTTATCTGATAAAAATTCATAAATAAGGAGTGCTAACACATGTATAAATGTGATTTTCCTTTGAAAACGTTGCAAGGTTTAAGGCGGAGGATGCCAGTTTGGCCTACTTCTCGGGAATGAGGCTACTTGAACTTAAAATTAGGCTTGCCTACTAAAATGATAACGTGATTATTATTTTTAGTGCGCTTTTAGTGCTTTTTAGCTGCCAAACTAGTGCCTTTTAAATTTTTTAATTAAAAAAGTAGCCTGATGATTCACATGATTGTGATGAAATGACATCTTGTATAACTAGCATCATAGCAAAATTAAAAGTACAATTATTAGCCCTATTACACCTAGTTTGCTAGTCTGAGTTGGAGAGTCAGAAGGACAAAAAATTGAGTAGTTGAGGTTGGAGGTTTTGTATACTAACTCCACAGCCTTGCTAATGACACATCTAAACCCTTTTTCTCAAATTTCAGATATTTTTTAAATACTTTATCGTTGTCAATTTTTTATTGTAATTACATAATTCACAAGACCCCTTAGTAATGTCAAGTGGAGCAAAGAAAAAGTGTCGCCAATACCTTGGTGAATACCTATCTTACGGTTTTATTGAAAGCCCTCTCGATCCAAAAAAGCCTATGTCTTTTATGTAATAGTACTCTTTCAAATGAAGCTTTAAAACCTTCAAGACTTCTTGACCATTTCAAAAGGAAGCATCCAGATAAAGCTAATAAAACCGTTGACTATTTCAAAAAATTGAAAACCAATTTTGAGCAGCAACCTAACTTACACATTTTGTAAAAAAAGATACCAAATTAGATGAAGCCAATGTTGCGTCATATGAGATTGCAAAAATTGTTACAAAAAATGGCTGTCCTCATACAATTACTGAGAAAGTCATAAAGCCTATATTAGAAACTGTTATTTCAAATGTGATGCATGAAGATCCTTCAGGTATCTTAAAAAGTTTCCCATTAAGCAACGATTCAATTCGAAGACGAATTGATGAAATGTCAGTGAATATTGAAGAACAACTAGTTGAAAGATTGAAAAAACTAATTTCTCAATTCAGGTTGATGAGTCCACAGTTGTTGATAACAAGGCCCTTCTCATGGCGTATGTACGTTATTTTAATGATGATTGTAAACTGAAAGAAGATATATTACACTGGTATGCATCAATTTTGCTGTCAAGGGTTTTGTAAGTGATTCTTATAGAGTGTTTCCTGCTGATTTCGAATCTGCAATCCGTTTTTCTCAATCAACTCAGGTTATCCGGCTATGGCCTCATAAGTAAAATAGAATTTTTCATGATTTTGTCAAAGCGGAATTGGAACAGTAACATCTATCATCACTTGTTTCACTTGTATAATATCTTTTTTTACTTTTCAGGCATATAGATAAAATATTTCATAATGAATAGAGCGTGTAAAAATGATCCCAATAGATTCTGCTACATATGTGGGACGGTTACCATGCCAAATAACCAGTCCCGAATCACTAAATTTGTGAAGACAATGTATAGAGCATACTTTGGAATTAAGCTAGGGGACCAGGACAAAAATTTCGCCCCTCATATGTGCTGCAAGACGTGCATTGAAAATTTGAGAAGATGGAGCAAAGGCAGAGCGAAATCTTTGCCTTTTGGAATTCCCATGATTTGGAGAGAAGGAAAGGATCACGTGACAGATTGCTATTTCTGCATGACAAACCTCCAAGGTGGGCTTATAAATTTATTTTTCTTAAATATTTTGAAATCCTCGTATGAAACTTGACATAATATTCACCATAATGTAATATTCACCATATATAGCATAATATTCACCATAATGGTAATCATACATTTACATATACATATTGTTATAGAAAATACATTTACACATACATATTGTTATACAAGTTACATTTACATATACGATGATTGTATATTTTCTTTCTTTTTCATTCATATTGTCCCCGAAGGGACAATATGAATGAAAAAGAAAGAAAATATACAGACTCCATCGACCTATTTCATATCTTACAGACCGCAGCCTTCCCTCACGAGCCGCCACTGTCTGAATGCTTCTTCTATTTCATATGCAAGTTTTATATCCATGTTTCTGTGTTTCTATTTTCAGGAGTTAACAAGAAGAATAAACACATTGTTTTATACCCTGACATTCCTTCTGCTATGAGACCTGTACCCCATGGTCCTGGAATTCCAATACCCGACCCACCTCAAACCCTGGACTTCGATGATTCTGATGATGAATCAATGACCAATGCCAATGACCAGTCCCAGTCGTATATACACCTCAAAATACCGCTTCAAATGAGCCGAGGCCTCTCAACCAGGCCAAACTTAATGATCTTACCAGGGATTGAGGACTTTCAAAATTAGCTACCGAGATCTTGGGCTCACGACTTCGAGAGGACAACTTGCTGGCTCCGGGAACAACATTCTCCTGGTATAGGAAACGAGAGGAAGAATTCCGCAAGTTTTTTGCAGTGCACGAAAATACCTCTTCCTTAGTGTACTGCTGCAATGTTGAGGGGCTAATCGAATCCTTGGGCCTGCCATATAACGCATCAGAATGGAGGCTATTTATAGACTCGTCTAAACGAAGTTTGAAAGAAGTACTTCTCAACATTGGGAATAGGGTTGCATCAGTCCCTGTAGCACATTCCGTACAACTTACTGAGAGCTACGATAACATGAAAATTTTACTGGATGCTCTCGTATACGACCAACATAGCTGGAGGATCTGTGGAGATTTGAAGGTAATACTAATATCATAAGTAAACTATTGATATTGACTATGTTGTTTTTCCAAAGGTTATTTGAGAGCGTATAAGAACACTTAACTTCCCCACAGAAGTGATACAGTCCAATGCATAGATTTTTTTAGCTGATAGAACAAATTCTCTAAATTCTTTAAATGTTTTCATTTTTTTTCAGATTGTGGCATTTGTATTGGGAATGCAAGGGGGATACACGAAATACCCATGTTTCCTCTGCAAATGGGATAGCCGAGCGGATGAGAAGCACTATGCACAGCGTGAATGGGCATCCAGAGAGAATTTTGAACCTGGGTCGCATAATGTCGTTTCAGTGCCCCTTGTACCACCAACAAAAATTTTGCTCCCACCACTTCATATTAAGCTGGGCTTGATGAAAAATTTCATCAAATCAATGAATAAGGAGGGTTCAGCATTCCGATATCTCGAGAGTAAATTTCCTCATATATCTGATGCTAAACTAAATGCTGGGGTTTTTGATGGTCCTCAAATTCGAACTTTGATCAAGGATACTCAGTTCGAAAACGCAATGACTCCAACTGAGAAGAATGCCTGGCAGGCATTCAAATCAGTTGTCACTGATTTTCTTGGCAAGCGTAGAAGTCCAGAATACGAGTCCGTTGTCGAAAACTTGATGGAAGCTTTCAAAGCTCATGGGTCGCGCATGTCCATAAAAATGCACTTTTTGTGGTCCCACTTGGACTATTTTCCTGAAAATTGCGGGGATTATAGTGAGGAGCAGGGTGAACGATTTCACCAAGATATCAAAATAATGGAAGAGAGGTACCAGGGAAACTGGGATATCAATATGCTGGCGGACTATTGCTGGTGTTTGAAGCGAGACGTGCCCGAAGAAAAACACAGACGGAAAGCCAAAAAAACTTCATTCCTTCCTCAATAAACTTTTTTCCATATTCATTGTATGAATAAAAGTATTTATTCACACAATGTTTTCATTTTTCACGAGTGTTCTTATAATATTACTCGTATCTACAGTGTTTAAGCTAAAAAAATCAATAAATTTGGGGATAAAATTGGACTTATAATCAAAGCTGGGCACTTGCGGTTTTTTTTGCGGTACTGCGGTACTGCGGTACTACCGCACTACCAAACCGGTACCGCATAACGCAGTACCGCAAAGGATCGCTGAAAGTACAGGCTGTACTTTCAGCGATCCTTTGCGGTACTGCGTTATGCGGTACCGGTTTGGTAGTGCGGTAGTACCGCAGTACCGCAGTACCGCAAAAAAAAACGCAAGTGCCCAGCTTTGCAGTTATAATAAATGGCCAATAGAGAAAAAACCTGACCTGATTGAGGAAAACCAATGTCATTTTCGAATTCAGCATGGTCGAATTATTTAATATGAGTTGAAAAAACCCTCACAGCAGACAGAAATATTTCATATGCATACCAGTGTTATTTGTGAAATACCTAGAAACTGACACTACTGGGAAATCTATTTTTATTGCTTTAAGATCCTGGTTTGATGAAAATAAAGTTCCATTAGAAAATTTGATGTCGATTGCAACTGATGGTGCTACCTCAATGGTCGGAAGGCATAAAGGCCTCGTAGCACATTTGAAAAAAATATGTCCTGGAATCATTGCAATACATTGCATTGTTCACAGACATAATCTTGTAGCAAAAAATATGAGTCCAATTCTACATTATTCACTTGGTATAGTTATTAAAACTATCAATAAAATAAAATCACATAGCAAATATGATCGCCTATTCAGGAAGTTTTGTTCTGATCATGATGAACAGTATGTAAGACTTCTTTTACATACGGAAGTCAGATGGCTCTCCAAAGGAAATTGCTTAGCAAGATTTATAAACCTTTTTGATACCATAGTTAACTTTCTAGAAAGTGAAGGGGACGGAGATATTGCTAAAGAAATAAGAAAACAAAAATAACATTATATGGCTTGGATATTTCGAAAGCTTAATGAGGTATCACTTCAACTTCAAGGAAAATTTATTACATTGATTGATTGTAAAACAATATTGAAAGCATTTACTGAAAAATTGGAAATTTTTCAAGATAATTTACTTAAAAAAATGTTTCACAGCATGCCTGAGCTGGCAGAAATTTGTTCTTCACTTACCAAAATGGATCTTGAAACGTATTCTGGACACTTATGTTCGTTAAAAAGTGACATGAACAAAAGATTCTCTGATTTATTTTCCTTTGAAGTAAAACCATGGATGTTAGACCCATTTAATTGTGATGTTAGTTCAGCTGAAGAAGAAATTCAAGAAGAATTAATTGAATTACGATGCAATGATAACTCAAAATACATGTATGATAAAGTAGGAAAGACTGAATTCTGGTCATTAAAAGACTGTAAAACACTATATCCAAGGTTATGGACCGAAATGGCCAAAATAATTGTCTGTTTTCCAACATTATATATGGTTGAAACTGAGTTTAGTTCAGTGAATAAATTACTAACAAAGGAAAGAAACAGATTGGATGTATGCAGAAGAGGTGACATAAGAATTAAGCTCAGCGACATTGAACCGAACATTGCATATTTAGTAGAAAAACACCAATCTCAAGGATCTCATTAAATAAAATAGTAAGTTTGAAAGTTTTTTTATTTCACTTTTTTTTTGTGTGTGTAGGGGGGCGATTTGAAAATAGAGTGGGCAAAAAAAATTTCAAGGGGGCGATGGTTAAAAAAGGTTGAGAACCACTGGCCTAGATGATAATTCACGTGCCAATAACTTAATCATAATGGGAGTATCTGAAATGAATAGAGAAACAAACGGCGAAACGAAGAAAACGGTGGAGGACATAATAAAAGATAGACTGAATTTGGGGAATATTAAGATCAAAAGTGCTTTTAGATTAAAAAAACAAATTCCACCACATAAAGCAAATTCTAGAGTTAATGACATGACTGAATCTAAGACGCCCACTTCAGCTATAAAAGTAATATGTGAGGATGAAACTCACAGAGATTTAATACTAAAAAACAGAAGAAAGCTGAAAGGATCAAAAATCTTCGTCAATGACGACGTATGTGAGGAAACATAAAATTCGTAAAGAAAAGCTCCCTAAACTCATAGAAGCGAGGAGACTCGGGAAAGTTACCTACTTCCTTGGAGTGAAGTTAATTATTAAAGAAAGAGAGACTCCTCCAACGCGGAATACTTCGGTCAAAGGAGTTCACCTTGTTAGTGAAGAAGCATTCGAAGCTATGAGAACTACGAAAACGCCAGCCGACAGTCGGCACACAGGAGGCCTGCGAATAACTCCGCATACAATCTCAACAGTCAACTTTCCCATTCTTGGCTCAACTGGGCGGTAACCCCTTAATCCCGTATTCTGTATTTAGTGAAATTGTTTGAGAACTACTGTTAAATGGCTTCCATCAATAAAGACTTTCATAGTATATGTGCCGATATTAATCATTTCAATTCATTACCAAAAAATTCTGTATCCAATTTACAGAATCTAGAAGAGGAATCTGGTGTAGGCAATTGCATGGTCTCATCGATAGATGAGTTTAATGCCTTTGTATTACAAAAATCTTTCAGTGCTAAATCTAAACATTCGAAGCTTACCTAGGAACTGTAACTACTTATTGGCCCTTTTGAAAACTTCTACGGTCAAATTTAGTGTTATAATTCTCACGGAAACCTGGTTAAATAGTAGTATTAAAAACCTATATAATATAGATAATTACGTTGCTTATCATACTGTAAGAGATGGTTAGATTGGTGGGGGTATCTCTATGTATGTGCATCAAACTTACGAATCTAACGGAGTATTTTCTCTATGTAATAGTGACAATGAAAACCTGATTGTGAATATAAAAGACAAAAGTAATGTATATTTTGTCCATGCGATATATAGACCACCTAATGCTAATATCAATAGCTTTTTAATTCACAAAGATAACATGTTATGCAACTTTCATAAATCGAATGCCATAGTTGCGGGAGACTTCAACATCAATTTACAATCTGAAGCAATCTCTTATAAATTTTTAAACTTAATAAATTCTTTCTATCTTAGTCATTCTATTACCAAACCCACTCGAGTCTGCAGCTATGACAATCGAATAACAGAATCTACGATTGATAATATATTTGTAAACAGCAATGCCCTCGTAAATTTTGGAATTATAACCACTAACATCAGTGATCATTTTCCTACTTACGCGATATTCAATAACATTGCTCAGGTTGCGGACAAAACAACTATTGATTATAGAATATTCTCAGAGGTTAACAAAAGAAAATTTATTGGGGCTGTAGAAAATACTCGACTTGACTGTGACGAACATTTAAATGACCCAGATCATATGTTTCAGTTCTTTTATGACACCTTATTCCATATTTTTAATATTTTCTTTCCTTCAAGGAGAAAAACAGTTTCGCCCAAAAGTGTCGCAAATCCATGGATCACTCCAGGAATTATCACTTCAATAAAGAACAGAGATAAATTATTCAAATTGCAACTGCAGAGCAAAATTCCTAAAATACAATATACTCAATACAGAAACAAATTAACTAAAATAATCAAAATTGCAAAATATAACTATTAAAACAATCAATTTTCCAAACATAAAGGAGACATGAAAAACAATTGGACAACCATTAACAATCTTCTCCCAAAACAAATTAAGAAAAATTCAATAGAGAAATTAAATGTTGATAATAAAGAAATTACTGATGATACTGCTATTGCAGACTCTTTAAATGCACATTTTACTTCAATAGCGGATAAGCTTCGCTCACAATTAATAATGATCACTCACCTCTAGAATATATGCCACCCAGCCCACTAAATTCATTTTCTTTTGTTCCTGCTACCTCTACTGAGGTCCAGAATATTATTGGTAAATTAAAAAATACAAAAAATAACATTCATAACATTCCTGTACCTATATTGAAACTTGTTAAAGATAAGGTATCTGTAACTTTGGCTAAAATTGTCAAAGTACTTCCAAAGGAATATTCCCATCAATGCTAAAAAGTGGTTGTATAACACCCCTTTTTAAAGGGTGTGATCCTACACTAGCAACAAATTACAGGCCGGTGTGTTCATTATCTGTGTTCAGCAAAGTTTTTGAAAAAATTGTAAAGAGTAAAATGCAGCGATATTTAGAATCCTACAATTTATTATCTCCAAATCAATATGGCTTCCGTAATAATAAAACATCGGAAATGGCTATTTTAAATCTTATGGAAAATGTAAATATAGCTAAGGAGAACAAAGAAATAATGATATCAATATTTATGGATTTGAGTAAAGCGTTTGATGTAAAAGACCATAATATTATACTTAATAAATTATATTGTCACGGCTTTAGAGGAGCAATCAGTGATTGGTTTAAAAGTTATTTGTCCAATAGATATCATTTTGTATCAGTAAATAATGTTTGCTGAACTAAAGCGCTTGTCAAACATGGTGTGCCACAGGGCTCAGTTCTTGGTCCACTGTTATTTTTATTATATATAAATGACCTTCCACGTTCATCTGATATACTGAACTTCATAAAGTTTGCAGATGATACAACTGTCTCTTTTTTTTGCAAAGATGTTAATACAGCTAAGAATATATTTCATTCAGAATTCATCAGTGTAATAAAATGGTTGACCACCAATAAACTCTTCCTAAATACCAGTAAAACAAATTTCATGATTTTTACTAATAAAAGAAATGTATATCTTGATGAACTTAATGTTAATGAAATCGCCATAAAGGAGTGTACTGTAACAAAATTTCTTGGTCTAATACTAGATAAGAATTTGCAATGGAGTGATCATGTAAATTATATCGCGAAAAAGATTTCAAGGAGCGTTGCTATAATGTTTAAACTTAGAAATGTAGTCCCTAAACAAGTTTTATTGACTCTTTATCATACACTTGTTCTTCCTTATATAACATACTACACCCTTGTTTGGGGAAACTCCGCTAACACCGCATTAAATAGTATCTTTGTCATCCAAAAACGAGCAATGAGGTTAATATGTGATGCTGATTTCCTTGATCACTCTAGTGCATTATTTAAAGAGCTAAACCTACTAAAGCTCAAAGATATAACCAAACTGGCACATTTTATTTTTATTTACAAGTGGAAGAACAAATCATTAATTTGCAATGGGTAAATAGATATTTTGTAACTCATCAAGAAATCCACTCGTATCAGACCAGAAATACTGTAGATCAAAGCTTGTTATACCTCAATTTAGATTGTCTTCATCTCAAAAACTACCCATTTTCATTGGATTGAAACTATGGAATGACTTGCATACTGATATAAAAAATATTGTGAATGTAAATTTGTTTTAAACCAAGTTGAAATCCCGATTAATAATGGCATACTAAGAAAAATCTAGGATTAATGTCCACTAATATTGTTTAATATTGTCCATTAATATTGTTTAATATTGTAATACATGTTTTAACTATTAATAATAATTATTTACTAATTTATTTATTTATTATTATTAATTTATAACAACTAGCTGCTTATTTTTAATAAGAGCCCAGTAAAGCCTAAAGCTTAAGGGCCAAATTAAATAAAATAAATAGTCGAGTTTCACAATTATTCATGTCATTGTAAATTAAAAAAAAATTATTTATTTTATTATTATTAATAAAGGTTAAAGGTTATTAATAAAGTTCTGTAGTTGTCGAAATCTACAAGCGTTGTGTAAATCCAAAGTATGTTGAAACTTGACTATGAAATAATAATTCACTGGTCTCCAGCCAAAATGCTTCGGAAATAAAAGTAGTCAATCTTTACTAATTTTGGGTCACTGAATACGAAAATGATGCCTAAAATTGCCAATTGGCTCTATTTATAAAGATATCAGGCAACCCTGCACCCTACAAACTGGACTGCATCTGTCGCGTAATATGTAGACGCCTGTGACACATCGACGCATTGACTCTACTGCGCATGCGCGTAGTTATGTTTTTTTATTTTAATAAATTAATGTAAATATATACATATATATATATAATAAAATGTAATTTTAAATTTATCTATTACATTATGTATTTGTAAATTATTTATTAAAAAATAGATTGGATCATTTTAAAATATTGCTTCCCATAATGTTTTTTATATCAATATAAATGGAATACTAACCTAACTTAACCTTACCTACAGTAATTTAAAATTATTAAAATGCAATGTAATTACATTAATTTATTAAAATAAAAAAATATAACTACGCGCATGCGCAGTAGAGTCAAGGCGTCGATGTGTCACAGGCGTCTACATATTACGCCACAGCATCAGTTTATTCGCGGAAGTCATACAGTGCACCCTTGTCAAACTCTTTTTAGTGTTTGCTTTTGAAACTGAATTTTTTTCAGCCTAATTTGAACAAAGATTCCTCGTAATTGCGGGAACAGTGTAGATAACTTCTGTTATGTTTGTGAAGAATTGACTTTTGCATCACAAAAGCGTGCTATAACCGCCGTGATTAGGAAAGCCTATCACCTTTATTTTGGTTGTAAGATTGGAGATCAGGGCAAGAGCTGGGCCCCACACATATGCTGCAATACTTGTGCAACAAACCTTCGCCAGTGGTTGAATCGAAAAAGGAAATCTATGCTTTTTGCAGTGCCAATGGTGCGGAGGGAACCAACAGATCATGTCAGCAATTGTTACTTCTGCATGGTGCCTCCAGTCAAGAAAGGTATTTGCAAGAAGAAAAAGTGGATTTTACAATATCCGAATATACCCTCTGCTATACGCCCGGTACCTCACGGAGGAGGACTACCCGTTCCTGAGCCCCCACACTCATTCTCCCTGGAGTCAGAGGACGAGGAGAATGAAGAAACCTGCGAAACTTGTGAGCCTTCAACTTCACAAGACCCTGAATTTGTTTATAACTTGACATCTTCTAAACCGCACATGATAACTCAGAATGAATTAAATGACCTTATCAGAGATTTAGAACTGCCAAAGAATAAGGCAGAGCTGTTGGGCTCCAGATTGCAGCAGTGGAATCTCCTTGCTGAAAATGTTAGTGTGTGCAAGTTTCGTGACCGTCAAAAAGATTTTTTCCCATTCTTCATCATGGAAGGTGACCTTGTAGCTTGCAACGACATCAATGGTCTGATGGCAGCTCTCAACATTATTCACAATCCTGATGAGTGGAGACTGTTCATTGATTCATCGAAGTTGAGTCTAAAAGCTGTTTTGTTGCATGTTGGCAACGTATTGCCATTAATTCCAGTTGGTCATGCAGTCCACATGAAGGAAACATATGACAACATGAAGCAACTTTTGAACTGCATAAACTATGACAAACATCAGTGGCAGGTTTGTGGCGACTTGAAATTTGTTGCTATCGTGCTTCGACTGCAACCGGGCTACACTAAGTATTGCTGTTTTCTGTGTGAATGAGATAGTCGGGCTAGGACTTCTCATTACATCAAGAAGGATTGGCCACTCCGACACTCATTGGAACCTGGAACAAAAAATGTTCAGTATCCTCCACTTGTAGAATCGAGCAAGATTTTGTTACCACCCTTACACATCAAACTGGGCGTCATGAAAAATTTTGTTAAGGCTATGGATAAAACGGGGGCAGCTTTTAAGTACCTCGGTGGTAAATTCCCAAAGCTCATTGAAGCAAAAATTAAGGAGGGTGTATTTGTTGGTCCACAGATCCGCGAGCTTCTTAGAGATGAGGAGTTCGACCGTATCCTAGGTGGTGAGGAGAAGACAGCGTGGAATGCTTTCCGGTTAGTAGCAACCAATTTTCTCGGAAAACCTGCTGTTGTCCTATCAAAAAATGGGCTGCAATATGTCTTTAAAGATACATTTCCTCCATTCGCACCTGGAATTTTTTCCGGCCAACTGCGGAGCAGTCAGCGATGAACATGGTGAACGTTTCCACCAGGATATCTCAGCGATGGAGAAACGCTACCAGGGGAAATGGAGTCCATCATTGTTAGCAGACTACTGCTGGACAATAACAAGAGATGCTTCAGAAGTTGAATACAAGTGACTGCATTATACAGGTATGTTACTAATATATGGTATACATATACGCAAAATGTGTAACTTAAATTTTCTTGGAAACTGTAGCCAATCGACTGTTTTTATGGTCATATTCGTTTTCAGCACCCAAAATCCATAATAGGAAACATATTTTATCTCCGAAGCACAAACATTTTCAAAATTTCTAGACCAGTGTAATTAATGTAAGTACTTTGAACGCAAAAGGTTAAAGTGCAATGAAATTGCAAATGTTGATCACTGTTGCAAAGGGGGGAATGTTGCAAGAGGTTATGCAACAAGGGGAGGTGTTATCCCCCAAGCTGCAATGAACGGGAACTCCCCAGCAAGCTGGGGGGAGTCCACCTAACCTCTTTGGCGGAGAAGGTGGGACGGCCTCAACCCCCAAACGGGTATACCTAACCTAAGAGAGGGAGAGAAAGGAGAGAGAGGTGTTCGCTTGGCTCCAGCCAGACGGATAATGAGAATTCATCCCAGCGCTTGCTGTCTTATAAGTTCCTAATCAGCCAGTTGGCTTAATCCGCCAGTTGGCTTAGAAGGTTTCTTAGAAGACGTAAATGGCTTGTTCAGGTGTACATTATTAGGGTTGAGTTGCTAGATTGCGCTATTTATTTAATTAAAGCATATATTCTTGACAGTTGGCTTTCCGCCAGTTGGCATTATCCGACACCGACAGTTGGCTTAACCTGCCAGTTGACTTAGAAGACCTAGAAGGCAGGTGTATATGTCACAGCCATGCGACCTACCATTTCTATGGTTGAACCGTATCCATGTTTTTATCATTAAAAGTTCGCTGTGAGAAGCGAATGTCCTTTAATTTCATTCCCTCAAAGTACAAACAAGACAATTGACGGTTTAGATCGTTTGACATTTCCATCAGAATATTACCCATATCCCCATTTTCCATTTGTTATAGAATTTATTATAATTAATTATTGTTGTCTTTCATCTAACCCTCATCCCTAAATTTTATTAGATTATGCATGCACATTGAATGTGGCATGATTTGAACCCTTGTTTGTATTTCTTTATTCCTTTACTTAATTCTTCCTCAAATGTATCCAATTCCCTAATATTTACTGTGTACTCGTATAAGTATATATTATATTTAATTAATAGTTTCACTCACTCTGGTACCATGGCTGTAAATCCTTCATTACTGTATCTCTCTAATTCGTTTCCTCTAATTTCTCCCAATAATGACTTATACTGTACGTACGAATTAAATAACTATGGCGTATTAATTATGAATTAACGTATGGAATAATTTCATAAACTATGACATCATAAAGTAACTTAATTCCCTTCACGTTTTCCATACCTTGAATACTGAATCACGTGTTCAGTATGTGGATATCTTTCGTATTCAATGTATGGTAAATTCTTTAATAATAATGAAAACTTCACTCTCTATAAGTCATTATTTATATGCTGTGTCCTGTCTGGTGTTATGCAGTATACCATATTCCTTCACGCGTCCATGTCCTTTCTTGACAGCTATCTTTTATTAATTTTATTAGTTATTCATTCATCGACCAACCTATTGTATACTTATGCCCTATCAACCTATCAGTCCATGTTTACTAGTGTCTATATTGCGCACACAACCTATTGTGTGACAACCGATATGTGTACAATATTTTGTGCATTCGCACATGTCCCCTGATGATCAGGATTACGTACATAGTTACGTACATGTAAATACGTCCACATGTATTCCTTTTACTTTTCTTTTAATTATTTCACCTCTCACAAGATATTCGTTAATGCTGACACGAATGTTCGAATTCAGATGACGTCGCCAAAAGCAAGCATCTGAATTCGAAATCTTCTCTCTTGCTTCTGCTACCAATTTATAACGTTAAGATGTTATGTTATGTTATTATAATATACTGTGTTGTTTCCCTGCCAGGCCACTGGTTCGTTATCTGCTTACGTCACATAGTTACCCACGCTCTCATTATTTGTACTTGCTATTTCTACCTAACTTTCATTCAAATTCTATATTACTTATGTGTTACGTTATTATAAATGTCCGTGTAATTCCAATGGAAAGTACACCGTATTTTTCCTCCGCTTTCCTCATCGCTGGCTAATTAGATTTTCAAACTCTGATAATTAATCAACCATGTTCTAATAATATTTGACATAATTATAGAACAACGGAGAACTCTCCTTCATTATATAAATTATATCACCTATTTAGATTACTTCAGTAGCAGATATATCACTTAACAATTTGCTAAAATTGTAATTAGCGGTAATAACTTAATATAATGCAATTAATGTACTTAATGTACTCGGTACATGTCGGCACCCCGACATTATGTCGGCATCCAAAAGTGTGTACTTAAAAAAATTAACAAAAGGTACAAATTTTTGTAATCTTTCTAAATTTCGTTGTATGCTTAAATTACGCTTAACGTCAGAATTCGTTAGCTCTCCAGTTAAAGTGGGAGCTTAACCTTCAACTGCACTCCCCCAAAATTAAGACTTATTTATTTCTTGTATTGTAAATTAAATCATTCCTGCCTGAGCCATTGTTACAAGAGGTTGGACCTCTCTCCTTTTAAATTCCTAAATTCCTGTCGCAACCCTTACTCGAAGAAGACAAGCCTCCTCGCTTTCAATTCCTACCTTAACCATTGTCAAAAGGTGTCGAACCTCTACTCCTGTAGATTCCTGCCTTACCCCTTAGACCAAGGAAGTCGAACCTCCTTCCCTTTAAATTCCTATCTTCGTCACCAGTTGACCTGTTAAAAATTCCTGCCATAGCTTTTGCCTGAGGAGGTCGAGCCTCCTCACTTTAAATTCCTGCTTGAGCTGTTGTTGCAAGAGGTCAAACCTCTCCCCCTGTAAATTTCTGACTATCAGTGCCTCGTTCTGTATATATTTTGTGTAATAAAAATTATATGAGTGAACAAAGATGCCAATTTAAAACTGAAGTGTTTCCATTCACCCCTTCGGGAAAAAACTTGATAAAAACTGTTTATTGTTACTCGGATCTCTAAGGCTAAGGCCGAGCTTAACCAACAAGGACCACCCTCGTTGGATTGTCGAAAGTACATTCATCCTAAAAGTCGCCAGCGGGCAGTTGCCAGCGCACACGCGCGACATATATATTAATTAACTTTTCAGCTGCCAAATTGCTCTATTCAGATATTCTTGACAGTTGGCTTAGAAATCCGTCAGTCGGTTTAGAAGGCCTAACCAGCCATTTGGTATACATATAATTAAAAAATGATATCGTTTATATATACAACGAAAATAATTAAATAAAACACCATTACATCATTCTGTTTATTTAGACAAATTATTGGAATCAATTTCACGAAATATATAGAAAATAAATATACAATCCTATACAAACGATGGAATAGATATGATAAAAAAATAAAATAAAAATAATAATAATAGCATAAGAATTACGAACGAGGAATATATATATATATATATATATATATATATAAACAAAAAATAAAAAATAATAATATACAAATCCGGACCTCCTACCCGAATTGTTCATTCCGTCGAAGGTCAAGCTTTTCATCCCACCCTAGACCTACAGTTTAACGGGGAATCCGGACCTACCCGAATTATTCATTCTAACGAAGGTCACACTTTTCACCCCACCCTAGACCTACGGTTTAACGGGGAATCCAGCACCCCAGCATCTTAACCACTAGGTCACCCAGAGTACCCATTTTATCTACCAAACAATTGTGCCGACGCTGGGTGTGCTACACATCTAATAATAAAAGAAATACACAGGGCTCTTTACACTGCACATTATTCCAACAACATGCAGAAAGATGATCGTTTACCGCTCGCCGGTTGCAATCGCCGGGCCTCGAGCACGGACCCGATGCGGTTTTCGTTTTCGTACAATTTTTTTCAGCCATCCTAATATTCATTCTTTTGATTTGAGAAATCTATATATTAAATTTCCCATATGAAAACAGATTTAATAATACGCAGTAGATATACTAAAAACGCATATTAAATTATTCTCATAGCATAACATTCAGCAATCCTTTCTATACACTTTTATAAAGAAAATCCCGCCAATTCAAAGTTAATTAACTTAATTTTTATAGAAAACACAGTAAAATACATTTACATTTAATTGTCTTCGCATCCACGTTACTTTACATGACACGAGAAGGATCGGAGGCAGGTACACGCAAGGGTACACTGGAATGCGTTGACCTATATAGCAGCGGGGGAATACCCATGATGTCTCGCTCTGCTTCTCCTTACAGTCATTCTTTCATTTGCGAATACTAAAAATCAGTTATTCCTTTCACCCTATTATCATCACTATAAACGGAAGATATGATCTGCCTTAAAAAATCTAAAAAATAACTCCTTAACAATTCATATTTTCAATTTAAATAAACATCGATAAGCCCCCCCCCCACACCACACACATCGGGAGTACTCAACAATTGGAATTGAATGAAATACATACATATACTGTATATTTACACACATATATATATATATATATATATATATACAGTATATATATATATATATAAACAGAGAGAGAGTAAAAAAAACTGAAGACGGCGCACACCACACACACACACACACACACACACACACACACACACACACATTAATGACTTGAAATCACTGTTAAAAATGATAATTATCAGAAATCAACTTAAAGGGTTTGCATCAGACAACCGGTCAAACGCAGAGCTCAACCCATATAATGTATACAATTGTCCTAACGCTTGTATTATTATTATTATTATTATTACGTGCAATGATTTCACGAAGGTCAAGCTTATCCCCCCTTCTCTCGAGTTGGCTTGGTGAAGTGGTGAGTTGACAGGTACACGCAAGGGTACACTGGAATGCGTTGACCTATATAGCAGCGGGGGAATACCCATGATGTCTCGCTCTGCTTCTCCTTACAGTCATTCTTTCATTTGCGAATACTAAAAATCAGTTATTCCTTTCACCCTATTATCATCACTATAAACGGAAGATATGATCTGCCTTAAAAAATCTAAAAAATAACTCCTTAACAATTCATATTTTCAATTTAAATAGACACACACACACACACATCGGGAGTACTCAACAATTGGAATTGAATAAAATATATATATATATATATATATATATATATATATAAGATAGAGAGAGAGAGAGAGAGAGAGAGAGAGAGAGAGAGAGAGTCAAAAAACTGAAGACGGCACACACACACACACACACACACACACACACATTAGTGACTTGAAATCACTGTTAAAAATGATATTTATCAGAAATCAACTTAAAGGGTTTGCATCAGACAACCGGTCAGACGCAGAGCTCAACCCAAATGATGTATACAATTGTCCTAACGCTTGTATTATTATTATTATTATTACGTGCAATGATTTCACGAAGGTCAAGCTTATCCCTCCTTCTCTCGAGTTGGCTTGGTGAAGTGGTGAGTTGACTTCTTTTATTCTCCATCTCACAGGTACAGCCGGGTCATCGGGGATCTTCTTTTCTATTCCATGGAATTTTAGATCCTCCCTTTCTCCGTACCGTAACAGTTGAAATTTATCAGTGTTAAACTTCATATAAAAACCAAGCGACATCTCCTAAAACTTACTACATTATTACCCCCTGTCCCATCCTTCGTGCATTAAAAAAGTTCTACTTTATTGGTAACCTTTGATTAGCATCCTCCCGAATTGCTCATTCTGACGAAGGTCAAGCTTGTCACTCCGCCTTAGACCTACAGTTTAACGTTGAATCCGAACTACGCACCAGCACAGGCGGGGCAGAAATTAGAAGTCATCGTCCGCACTCGATCTCTCAACCTACGATCAGCACCCAGCATCTTAACCACCAGGATATCTAGGGTACCCATTTATCTACCACCCCAACAGACATTCATTTTCATGAACTAAACACATTTTATTCACTCTCCGGCGCACTATTTGAGAGAAACATGTATCTATATTTTTCCTTTTGTTTAACAATCGATACTCGTCTCTACGCGAGTAGTTAAATGGACGATCTCAGTTTTGGTAGACTCTCCCAGCTTGCTGGGGGAGTTCCCCTTCATTGCAGCTTGGGGGATAACCCCTCCCCTTGTTGCATAACCCCTCCCCCCTTTTCCAACATTGATAAACAGTTGCAATTGCATTGCACTATAACCTTTTGTGGTCATACTACCAATGTATATTGTATTTAGTTTTTTCATAAAGCTTTGCTTGAACTATTTTATATATTTATGTTAAAGTTTTCTTAAATTTGGAAAAGTAAACTAATATTTTGATTTATAGGATTGTGTTAAGTTTAATTGAGTATGAAAGGCGAAGTATAACGTACAGTGAAGGAGACTGTTTGAGGTATGCACTTTGTATTTTATTACGTGAATCTTGAAAGTAACATTTGTAATTCATTTGGTTTGTTTTTAAATAACTTTAATTAATAACTAGCTGATGTGCCCGTTCATGACGGGCACGTTCTACCAGAAAACCATTGGTAAAAAGCTCCATGACGACGTCAAGGTTGTCTAAATACATGGAGGTGCTTACTTAGGTATATGTGTCCCAATTTAACAGCGTCCTTCACAATTAAATAGCTTATTTCTGATTAATTCTATAGAATTTGATCAGTTCGCCATTTGATTCTTTCAAATTGTTTTGATGCCTTATTTTTTCGTTTTGAGTCATATTTTAGTATTTTAAGTATCAATATTGTTTTTATGAATTTTCATAGCTCTTATTGTTGTTTACATCCTTTTCCAGTCATTATTTTCATTTTTTTAGTTGATATAACTAAATTTTTGCGTTACGCACACACACGCACGACTTTGGTGGCCATCTACGAATACAACCACAGCTACAGATGGGCCAGAAATAAAATCAAAGATGAAGGTACAGATAGAAAAATAGAAACCGAAGGAAAGCAGTTTGGAAATTAAGATTCATGCCAGGCTCTACCAAAAGCTTTTGATATATTTAGCGCAATAACAAAGGTTTCATCGAAATCCCGAAAGGAGACTGACAAAGAGTTAGAGAGATATGCAAGATCGCCAGTAGAACGTCCCTTGCAAAACCATATTGATGATCTGAAAGAAGATTGTGAGAAAAGAGGTGTTTAAGAATCTTCCCATTAAGGATATGTTCAAAAACTTTAGAAAGCAAGAAATCAGAGCAATTGGACGATAGTTGGAGGGTTGGAAGCGGCCACCTTTCTCTGGGACAGGCTGAATGAAAGCGAACTTCCAGCAGGAAAGAAAAATACCAAATGAAAGACAAAGGCGAAAGAGTTTGTCTAGACTGGGTGTCAGCACAGAAGCACAGTACTTGAGAACAACAGGAGGGACACCATCAGTACCGTACGCCTTCCTAGAGTTAAGCCCAGAGACGACAGAAAGAATATCTTTGGAGGAGATTCTAATTTCAAACCCAATTAAGTCAGAGGGAAGAACAGCACCTGAATCGTCGAGGATTAAGTTGAAGGAGAAAGTTTGAACGAAGAGTTCAGCTTTATCGGGTGAAGAGATGGCAAATGAGCCGTCGGAATGGAAAAGAGGAGGGAAAGAAAAAGAAGTAAATTTGTTGTAGAGCAAGAAGAATTAGAATTGGATAGGTTTTCACATTTTTGCCTGATCAGGGAATTTTTTGCGAGTAGAAGAACAGATTTTGACGATTCCGGACAGAAATATAAGCTAAGTGAGAGTTAGGAGTCGGATGGCAACGGTAGCGTCTGAAAGTCTCTTCTCTGTTGTCGATAGCATTAGAACAAGCAAAGTTAAACCAAGTTTTTTCTGGATTAGCAGTAGGAATAGAATTACTTCTTCGATTCGCTCAGCGCTCACGGAGGGAACCAGCTAGGGAAGCAGTAATCATTCTATGGGAAATCAGAGAAGTACTGCCTAAGGGTTCCCAATCAACGGTGCCAATGTGACAAATGCACCTCCTCTTGGGAGGATCCAAAGGCTGAACTGGAGCGAAAGTAAGGAAAAAAGATATAAGATTGTGGTCGGAGTAGCCCAACGGAGAAAAATGTTTGACATAAGGAGAATAAGGAGAAGGACGAGGAGTGAAAAATAAAGTCAATGTTGGGCCTATATCCAAGGCGATCGGGGATACGAGTAGAGTACTGTAGAATCTACTCTAGGTCATTCAGAATAGAAAAGTTGTAAACTAGTTAACCAGAGATGTCGGTGAAATGGGGGGAAAGCCAGAGGTGGTGGTGAACATTGAAATCCCCTAAAATGGAGATTTAAGCAAAAGGAGAGTGGGATAGAATGTACAGTATTCCACTTTGGAAGTGAGGTAGTCAAAGAGTTTTGGATAGTCAGTAGAATTAGGAGAAAGGTAGAGCGCGCAGATGTATTTGGTTTGAGATTGGCATGTGAGCCGTAGCCAGAGGGTGTAAAATTCGGAGGATTCAATTTCGAGAATACGAGAACAAGTTAAGTCATTGTTTACATATACGCAACATCCACCTTTAGAGTGAAATTGAGTATAGAGAAAGTAGGGGGGTACAAAAAAAAGGTTGCTGTCAGTCGTTCCAGACACCCGAGTTTCAGTGAAGAAGAGAAGGTAATGTCTAGAGGAGGAAGTGGTGTTCAACAGATTGAAAATTTAAGGAAAGGCCACGAATGTTGCAGAAGTTTATGGAAAGTGAATCAGGCAGATGCCCAGACCCAGAACATCTCGAATTGGCAGGAGCAGATCCATCCCCGCTGCTGGGTCTGCGTTCCGGGATCAGCAGCTGGGGAGCCAGAAATGGCTACATTGATGGTCCCCTCCCCAAGGAATTTTGAGGCTCTTAAAGTCGTTGCCACCGTCTTTTTTTTCAGTTTTATGTAATGTGTAAGATGCATGTATGTGTAGTGAAGAATTGGAAGAGAAGTGTGTGTTTGAGAGCATGCTGGACTGCTCACAGGGTAGATGAGACGAAAAAAAATCGGCTGAGGAGGACAGTGACAGGAGAGGCGGGAGTTCCAACACTCTTTGTTTTCTGTCTAACGTCCTTCCCCCGAAGTACTTCCCTGATCGATTGGTGTTTATAATCTCCTTGTAAAGTCATGGAAATACAGCTCTGTGTTGTTAAATTCATGCAGAGCATTTGTGAAAGAAAAAATATATATATATCCGTGCGTGGACAAATCTTTTATGACCCCGACTAGCAGTTCGCGGACGGTTCTTCTGAAGAATATAACTTTTTCCAGAAGAAACTACACCACGCGCACTTTACACCAAAAGATAGAGGGCGTCGTCCCAAATAATTTGATGAAAACAGCGAATAAATTCGTTCACTACAAAATGTTTACAGCAAAGTGTGTATATATATGTATATATATATATATATATATAGAGAGAGAGAGAGAGAGAGAGAGAGAGAGAGAGAGAGAGAGAGAGAGAGAGAGAGAAAGAGAGAGAGAGGTACACAAAAACGGTATACATACTAAAATATGTATAATGAAACCAATGCGAAAGAGTGTAAACCGTATTGTACAAATTAATGTGAACAGGAAGAAAAAAACGCATTTTTCAGTAAATATAATTTATTTTGTAGACTGGAATCAATTAATAATTTATGTGGCCACCTTTAGCTTTAATTACTTCCTGAACACGATTTGGCATGGAAAGCACCAGCCCTCCACAGATTTTCTTAAGTTCTTCGCCATGAAGCCAGATTTTGATGAGTGCCGTGATTATTTTTTCCTTAGTTGTACAGTCCACTTTTCAAAGTCGATACTTATATATAGCCAATAGGTTCTCGATTGGGTTTAGATTTGGCGAGTTGCCTGGCCAGTTTAAACAAGTGATATTGTTTGTTCTGAAAAACTCCTTCACACATTTTGCTGTATGGCATGGAGCCAGATCCTGTTGAAAAACCGCATTTGAGGGCAAATTTTGCAGTTCTGGTTTGAGACGGCGTTCTAGAAGTTCAATATATTTCTTGCTGTTCATCATGCCATTCAGAGGTACTGATGGGGCAGTTCCTTGTGAAGAAAAACATCCCCAAAACATTTTCTTCTCCGGGTGCTTCACAGTTTGGTTATAGTGGGAACTGGTTGTGTGTTCACCTGGCGAATGGCGTACAAAGAGTACTTGTTGACCTTGAACAAGAAAATGACTCATCTGAAAATAACACATTACACCAATCTTCTTTTTACCAACATACATATTTTTTGGCCATAACGTTTGATCTTCATTGCTTTGGTTAACAACTGTTTTTTCATAGGCTTCTTGGCTTTGCGCCCCACTTCCAGCAATCGACGTTTTACAGTTGATGCCGATACCTGGATTCCTGCTGTTGCTAGTTCTTGGTTAAGCATGTGATGAGCTGCCAAAATCTTAACAACCGGTTCCCTATATAAAAAGTTATGATTTAAAGGATGTGCTATGTAGTTTTTGTACCTTTCCATAAGAAGTGGGAATGCATTGTGTTATTGGGAGTTGTACTCGTACTTAACAATAAAAAAAAATTTAAAATAAATCTGAAAAGAAGAAAATATGAAGAATATTTAAGTATATTAGTTATTACTAATTAGGTAGTAATTACAGAATAGCTTCAAGATTTATTTTGTACACCGTTTTATTTTGTACACCGTTTTATGAGATTATTCGGTTTTAAGGCCATTTTATAACACTATTTGTTTTCGTAATAATTTTTTAACAACCGGTTCTAAAATGCTTCAAAATTTTAACAACCGGTTCGCGCGAACCGGTGCGAACCGGCTCCAGCTCACCACCGCATGATGTCACTAGTTTTCCTTGGATCCTGCCTGCTTCCTCATATTAATTTTATATCATTTCTACGTGTTGTTTTTCGTTTCCTTCCGCATTTACCCTTCCTTTATGGAGATATAGAGCCAGTAGTTTCCTTCTTAATTTTATTGACAGCTCCCAAATTCACTTTTACTTCGCTAGCAATTTCTTTCTGTGTGAGTGCTGTGTGTTCATGTAAGGTGATTATTTTACTCCTTTTTCTCGGTGCAATATCCATAATCAACTGTGGAATACCAAAATACTGAGCTCAAACGTCCGACACCAACAACGACTGATAAGCATACATTGAATTAATAGGCAGAAAATTACTGTCAATTCCGATTTCCAAAGATGACGCAATACCCTTGAATGATGTCGCAATCCTATATCAGATAAGGAATAATGTTTTAAAAATGATGCAATCATGTCTCAGATTGCAGAATACTATTGTTTTCTAAAACAAATCAATATATTTCGCTAAAAAAAAAAATTCTGTTACAACCAGAAAAGACCTAGTTTTGTGTCATGTTCACATAAATTTGCACAATACTGTATATACACCAAACTATCTCAGTATATCTTAACATCTCATGGCTGATTGGGTAACGTGGCGACTAGCAAAATTAGAATGTTTAATGGCGTCGTTCAAATCCGGCCGAAGTACGATAAGTTTATTTCTAATGTATTTAATCTTAAAACTTAAATTCCTGATGTGCATGTAATTACACTCGATTAATGAAAATAAACTAAAATGGTATTTAATTGACATTCCCTCCAGTCAGAGGCATATTAACCAAAAGTCCTTCAGGACCTATGCTTAGAGCGCAACAATGTGAAGGGCGCATAAATTTAAAAAAAAATTATATACAGTATATATATATATATATATATATATATATATGCATATAACTGCAATGACCGCGCAGTATATAAATGAATAGAAACGACATAAGTGTTAAGGAACGTTTCTGCACACGAGGAGGAGAGATAACGAATAATGAAAAATGAGGCGAACCGCCCGGGAATCGAACCCAGGGCCTTCCAATTGCCGGTTGGACGCTCTACCATTGCAGTTATATGCGCATATTCACGATTTGCGAGGGTGCCCTCTCAGGCATTGGTTTCTGCCCTATGTGGGAGAATTTCGATTTGTGATTGAGTGAGGTCCGTAGCATAATGGTAGAGCGTCCAACCGGCAATTGGAAGGCCCTGGGTTCGATTCCCGGGCGGTTCGCCTCATTTTTCATTATTCGTTATCTCTCCTCCTCGTGTGCAGAAACGTTCCTTAACACTTATGTCGTTTCTATTCATTTATATACTGCGCGGTCATTGCAGTTATATGCGCATATTCACGATTTGCGAGGGTGCCCTCTCAGGGCATTGGTTTCTGCCCTATGTGGGAGAATTTCGATTTGTGATTGAGTGAGGTCCGTAGCATAATGGTAGAGCGTCCAACCGGCAATTGGAAGGCCCTGGGTTCGATTCCCGGGCGGTTCGCCTCATTTTTCATTATTCGTTATCTCTCCTCCTCGTGTGCAGAAACGTTCCTTAACACTTATGTCGTTTCTATTCATTTATATACTGCGCGGTCATTGCAGTTATATGCGCATATTCACGATTTGCGAGGGTGCCCTCTCAGGGCATTGGTTTCTGCCCTATGTGGGAGAATTTCGATTTGTGATTGAGTGAGGTCCGTAGCATAATGGTAGAGCGTCCAACCGGCAATTGGAAGGCCCTGGGTTCGATTCCCGGGCGGTTCGCCTCATTTTTCATTATTCGTTATCTCTCCTCCTCGTGTGCAGAAACGTTCCTTAACACTTATGTCGTTTCTATTCATTTATATACTGCGCGGTCATTGCAGTTATATGCGCATATTCACGATTTGCGAGGGTGCCCTCTCAGGGCATTGGTTTCTGCCCTATGTGGGAGAATTTCGATTTGTGATTGAGTGAGGTCCGTAGCATAATGGTAGAGCGTCCAACCGGCAATTGGAAGGCCCTGGGTTCGATTCCCGGGCGGTTCGCCTCATTTTTCATTATTCGTTATCTCTCCTCCTCGTGTGCAGAAACGTTCCTTAACACTTATGTCGTTTCTATTCATATATATATATATATATATAAATAATTACTTTTCTTCTTCTTTTCCCCCCTAAGATGCGTTCCTGAAATTGTTGCGCTTCAATATATCTTCTTCCATAAATATATTTTTTCTATTTGGTTCCCTTGATTTTGACTTGTAAAAATCGAACATGCTGAATAACCATATTCATACTAATAAGAAGTAATTTCTATGTTTGAAGTTGCTTTGATTCCTGATGACAAGAAGTAATTTCTATGTATGAAGTTGCTTTGATTCCTGATGAAAAGCAGTAATTTCTATGTATGAAATTCTGCTCCTTCAAATCTGGCAGGCAGTTCTTATTTGTTATTTTACCTCTGGCACTTTTCTATTAGCGTAGACTCAACACCCGATATTACCTACACCGACCAACTAACTTTCACAATGCGCTATGTTCGTCCGGATGGTTCACCTGTTGAGCGGTTTATTACTTTTCTAAAGCTGAAGAACAATCAGAGCGTGTGATGAAAACTACAGATGTTACAAGTTTGTGTTGACTATTGCCACTTTCAGATCAATGCCAAATCAAGTAACATGTCTGGTTAATACAGTGGGCTCTAAGTTAGATACAAAAGGTCAATCCGCTAGCTATTTACATACCATGTTCAGCTCACTCTTTGAATCTTATTAGATTATTTTCCGCTAGTTCTTGTCAATATGCATCTACCTTTTGTGAAGTAGAGCAACAGCTTTTCAACTTCTTTTCTGCTTCTACTTACCGTTGGGAAATTTTGCTGTTCAAATTTGAAGCATGGTTCGTTGGTTGTTAAAAAATTGTTAGTCATTCGTTGGAGTGCTCGTGCGAATGCAAGTAAAGCTTTGTTTAATTCGTATAAAGAAGTTAGAGAGGCATTCCGGTCAATAGCAGACGACGAAACTGAAAAACCCACTACTAGATCGGAGGTATATGGGATAAAAGCAAAACTGGAACGCCTTGAAATAATGATAATGATTTGTTTTCGTTTTTGTGTTTTGGATAGATTCAACATAAGTAAAAAATTACAAAGTCTTGATGTAGACCTAGGGACCGTTGTAATGCTATACAACTCTCTCGACAATTATTTAACTTCTATTCGAGACGACTTTGGTACCTTTAAAAAGGAGGTCATCGACATGTGTGGAAATAAGAGGTATGACTCGGAAATAAGAAGAAAAAAAGAGAAGGAAACTACATTTCATGAAAATAACGATGGAGATGTCCATTTGGAAGGCAAACAGAAATTCAGGACGGAAGCATTTCTTGTTATTTCTTGTGAATAAGTTGCAAACAGAGTTGGTAAAGAGGCGTGAAGCTCATGAAATGGCCAATGCACGATTTGAATTTTTTGCGAAGCTATGCTCAATGAATACGCATGACATTCGTAAACACACTTTGAACTTGGTGTCTCTATATAATATGGATTAGAAGATTCAGTGGTCGAAGAATGCGTGCAATTGCAGTCATTAATGCATACATCCAAAGAGGATGTATCCTCAGTTATGAAACTTTTAAAACTGATTAAAAATCTAAACGCTGAATGTGTATTTCCAAATGTTGAAATAGCTCTGCACATTTTCTTATGTACAGACGTCACTAACTATAACGGAGGAAGATCCTTTCCAACGCTTCGAAGAGTGAAAAACTATTTGCGGTCAACAATCTCAGAGGGAACACTTAATACTTTTTCACGCTTATTAATTGAGAGTGATATATTAATGAGTCTTGATTTGAATGAAACTGTTGAAAAGTTTGCCAATACAAAAGCCAGAAAAAAAACTTGGAGCAAGTGTAGTTTACATCCCCCTGATGCAAAAGGGGACACAAACTAAACTAGATGAAAGTTTGGAAACGTAAACTACACTAGGATCTTTAGGAGACATTTTTTAAATGAATCCATCAAATAAAACGTTAAAACTAACGAAAATATTACGACTTAACCTAACCAATCGTCAATTTATTATTATTATATATATATATATATATATATATATAAATAAACAGGAACACCAAAGAAAAAATAAACATCCTTCAAAGTTTAATCAGTACCAACGTTTCGGAATGCACTAATTCCATCTTCATGGCTAAAACAATAAAAGGCCAATTCACATACAAAATACAAATTGCAATTGTAAATTGCTTAAATAATAACAATTTAAAGTAACAAAGTTAAGATTATAAAAAAATAGCTAAGAAAATGTAAACTCATTAAAACTAAAAGGTAAGTAGATGAAACTGAAATAAAGTTACATTATAAAAAGTAGCTAGGAAAATATAAAAGCATTAAAACTAAAAGGTAAATAAATAAAATAAAAATATACCTTAACCAAAACATAGCAGATCTATCGACATCAGAATTGAGGTCTGGTTTTAATTTATAAATTAACAAAGAAACTTTGTTTCTGGATCCAGCCCAGGGATTATATATGGACTCCCTAAAATACACAAACCTAATTGTCCACTTAGGCCAATTTTATCAGCACTAGGAACTTTTAGTTATAACCTTTCCAAATTCTTGGTCCCCATACTGTCACCTATAACTTATAATTTGTATATAGCACGGGATTCTTTATCTTTCGTTAGAGAAATTACCTCATTAAATAATAATTCATACACAATGGCTAGCTTCGATGTAAAATCTTGGATCACCCGAAGATCAGGGCCCCAGCTTTCTTTAGTTAGCTTTATAAGGCTAACTAACGAAAATATCACGACGTAACCTAACCAATCGTCAAGGGCGTACAGTTGATCTAACGATTGGTTAGGTTAGGTCGTGATATTTTCGTTAGTTAGCCTTGTAAGGCTAACTAAAGAAGGCTGGAGGCCCTGATCTTCAGGTGATCCAAAATTTTTATTTACCAATGTAACTGTTGCAGAAACTATTGGTATATGTATTGACAATCTTTTTAATAGTTTTAATAGAGGTCAACTGAAAGAACTCAAATTTTCCGTGGAAGACCTTATATTTATATTCAACGGTGAATATTTTAAACAGACTGAAGGTGTTCAAATGGGTCTGCCTCTTGGTCCCACCTTAGTTAACGCGTGTCATGCCATCATGAAGTCACATGGCCGAACGAGTGTCCTTCCAACTTCAAACCGGTGTTTTTATAGAAGATACTGTATATTGATGACGCTTTTCTCCTGTCCTTTTCTCCTGTCCCTTTTGGACATTAGGATAATAAAAACTATTCCTCTTTTGAAACTTCCGTTTACCGAAAACCGACATTCACCATTCTTACTACGAAATTTTCTTCCTTTACCCCTTTAGGCTTCAAACGAAATTTAATTTCGACTCTGACTAATAGAGCTTTCAATATTTGTTCAGGTTACTTTAACCTACACGATGAACTAGATTTCATCCGAAAACTCCTTACCAAGAATAATTTCCCTTCTAGATTGGTGGAGACTACAACAGGCAGAACCCTAAATAGACTAATAAATCCCACAACTAGAGACGTAATTACATTTCCCAAAGATATCGCGTATTTCACTTTGCCTTATATTGGAACCTCAAGTTTTAACATTAGAAACAAACTTTTAAAATTACTTAAGGAATTCTACCCACAACTATGTATACAAATTATATTCACCCAGTCTAAATCGATTTATCACTTATTTAAATACGAGGATGTTATTCCTACACTTCTTAAGTCATCCATAGTTTACCAATAAAAGAGTGACCACTGTATGGAGTCATATATAGGTAAAACAAAAAGACACCTAAAGTCTCGTATTTACGAATATCTCGGTAAATCGGTCCGTACAAATTTACCTCTCGGCAAACCACCTAATTCTCTCGTACGTAACCATTCACATAACAATAACCACCCAATTTAACAATCTAGTTTCGCCGTACTTGTTGCCGGAAGCTCTGACCTTAAGCTTGAAATTATGGAATCTTTGTTCATTTATAAATTAAAACCAGACCTCAATTCTGATGAATTATCGGTAGATCTGGTATGTTTTAGTTAAAGTACTTGTTTATTTTATTTATTTACCTTTGTTTTAATGATTTTACATTTTCTTAGCTACTTTTTAAAATTTTAACTTTGTTACTTTAAATTGTTATTAATTAAGCAACTTACAATTGCTATTTGTATTTTTTTATGTGAATTGGCCTTTTATTGTTTTATTCCTGAAGATGGAATTAATGCATTCCGAAACGTTGGTACTGATTAAACTTTGAAGGATATTTATTTTTTCTCTGGCGTTGCTGTTTATTATTAAACTGCGTTTTCCACGTCATCAACCAGTAGCCGAGATTATATATATATATATTATATATATATATAACTGCACAGGATAATGTAGGGGAACGTAAACTACACTAGGATAATGTAGGGGAACAAACTATACTAGGATAATGTAGGGGAACGTAAACTACACTAGGATAATGTAGGGGAACGTAAACTACACTAGGATAATGTAGGGGAACGTAAACTATACTAGGATAATGTAGGGGAACGTAAACTACACTAGGATAATGTAGGGGAACGTAAACTACACTAGGATAATGTAGGGGAACGTAAACTACACTAGGATAATGTAGGGGAACGTAAACTACACTAGGATAATGTAGGGGAACGTAAACTACACTAGGATAATGTAGGGGAACGTAAACTACACTAGGATAATGTAGGGGAACGTAAACTACACTAGGATAATGTAGGGGAACGTAAACTACACTAGGATAATGTAGGGAACGTAAACTACACTAGGATAATGTAGGGGAACGTAAACTACACTAGGATAATGTAGGGGAACGTAAACTACACTAGGATAATGTAGGAGAACGTAAACTACACTAGGATAATGTAGGAGAACGTAAACTACAATAGGAAAATGTAGGGGAATGTAAACTACACGAGGATAATGTAGGAGAACATGAACTACACTTGCTCCAAAAACTTTGTTTGTTGAGGTATTTTATTTAATAAATTTATGATAAAAATAAATTTCCATCAGTCTCATAGTATTTTAATTTATTATTATTCTCGTGTTGATAGGTAATTATTTTCCTGGTGAGTCATTCAAGAAGGAAGGGGCGCATCTAAAATTGTGGGCCAGAGTGTCATTTAACTTTTATACACTCCTGCTTCCAATAGTTGGCGCCATCCACTTCGATTAAGTTATTTTCAAGGAATCAGTTCACTAAAAAGTACTTAATCAAACATCGAAGTTTGATGAAAATACTGCCAACACCTGAGGCATCGGGTATGATTCATCACCGCCGACTCATCACCGCCGACTCACATCACCGCCGACTGAACTCCGCCGACTCAAGTCCGAACGCACCGTTGCCAAATAATGTTGGATAGTTTCCTTGCGTTAATTTCAGGCTGCCATGAACCCAATGGACGCAAAAAACCCAATACCGAACAGTTTGTGGTAGGTGATCTTTACGTAAGCTGACCATATTTCCTTGAGACAAAAACGGGACATTGGGATGGCAAAAAAGGGACGGGGGTTATGTAATATTCTGTATTCATGAAAAAGTAAGTACATAAACATATTGAGCTTACAATTATTCTTCAGTGACAGAACCCATACAAAAACCCATACAAAACGGTACTGTCCCGTTCAAAACGGTACGTATGGTCAGCCTAATTTTACGGGGCTCCGCCAGCGTACCCCCGGGACCTAAATTATACAGATGACAATGTATTAACATGTGCCCACCATGGCTGGGTACCAGGAACAAAAATACTATCTGGAAATTTATAGATGCCTTATACAAAATACAGAAGAGTCGAGATATGTATCTCGAACAACTTGTAGGAGGTCATGCTCCACCTTCAAAGTTAAAAAAATATCGTGATGCTGATGACTGTATATTAAAACTAGTTTTAAGCTTTGAGCAGCGATCACCATTAGAATATTTACGTGGGATTGCCTACAATTACCACTAATTAAAATCTGAACTTTTTAATTTTTTTTTAACGTAGTAGAATAAAGAGTTTAACAATTTTTAACCTTTTAAAGCTCTAACCTTAAAAAAAAAATGTAATTCATTTTTCAAAAAATGGAGTTGAGTCGGCTGGAGTTGAGTCGGCTGGAGTTGAGTCGGCTGGAGTTGAGTCGGCTGGAGTTGAGTCGTCCCATCCCGCACCTGAGGGCACTCGTTCGATGAAAGATTTTACCATATCTTCATGAAAATTGGAGTCTCAGTGGACATGTTAAAAGCTGCCGCTAAATATATTTTTTTTAACTTTAAATTTTTAACGCCAAATGCTCTTTGTGTGTTATTCTTGTCCTGTTCTCTTTAAAATTTATTATTATCCATACAAAAAAGATTTGCCTTTTTGCAGGACGCCTTTTTTCAGACTATACTGTATATGTCTGTAAAAATCCACGAGCTGGCGAGTACATTCTGAAAACTTAGATATACTTTGTATGTAGTGGGTCTTGTTATATGTTGAATGTGTGATGAACATTCTTATAGCCCTCTATATATATATATATATATATAGGGTGAACCAAAAGTAGGTGGACAGTAAATGATAACGTTTATTTTGAGAATACATATTTAATTTTTTTGTATACTATAATACAAAAAAATTTAAATAAATTTAGTTATAATATTTAATATAATAACACAAACACCATAGTTATAATGAACACCATAGTTATAATATAATATAACACAAACCGTATTCAACCTACTGTCCATCTACTTTTGGTTCACCGTGTATATATACACCAGGTGTCGCCAAAAATCTCCCTGTAAATAAATGTTCTGAGCTAAGAAAAAAGGAAATCTAGACAATGAGAGAAACGCAATAGGTATGTAAAACAAAGTTCATTAACTTTAATTAAGCAACATGTTCAGTGTAATCGCCTTTTTTCCGAACACAATATTCAACCTTACACAAATGTTTTACATAATTTTTGGAAATAGCCAGCTAGGATGTTGTTGATTACCTCATAGACTTTGGTCTTTAGGTCTTCAAGTGTCTTAGGTTTGGTAGAATAGAGCCTACCTTTTATGTAACCCCACAAAAAAATGTCAAAGGGTGTGAGGTTAGGTGAGTATGGGTCAGAAAAAGAAATTAGTCGGCCAGAAAAATGCCTCCTCAAAAGTTGCGAATTTCACAAGCAGTGTGTGAAGGTGCTCCACCCTTCTGAAGACTAGCGAGTTACCTTTCCTTAAAGACTATAGCCTAATAAGGCCTTCTCTGGCCTTACTAAGCTATTGTCTATTGGTAAATAGTATTGTCGTTTCCTTGTTTCGTAGAAATCAGGGAAAGTTATTGCTTTAATTAGAAATGATGAAAGAACTGTTTTTTATATACAGTATAACATTTATATTAGTTATTAAGTAATGAAACATTAGAAATGTATAGGTGTATGCGGAATAAAATCCCCAGTCTGTTCCCTTTCCGAAGCAGAAACCCCAGTAATAAAATATATATATCCATTATAAAATAACGGGCAAATAAAAATAGGGATTTTTTTTTTTTTTTTGGTAAAGCGTACGCACAACAAAACTGTAGAGGGTAATAAAATATAAAAAGAGAGTGTTTATGCGAGCAAACTCTTTAAATTTACGACCAAATATAAACTATAAATAACACGGTCATACGAATGAAGTGGTGCACGAGAAGTTGCATAATTTGCTTCTCTGAGACCACCTACGGAAGTGGGTGCATTTCATTTCTGGAGAGAGAATTCTTAAACTTTTTCACACCTTGTTAAGCTGGCACAAACTATTTCTGATATGCTCAATATTTCATTGCTTGCGCCATTTCTGAGAGAGTTTCCTCATCTTTTGGCTTAATAGCCCAATCTCACCTCTGCACAATATGAAATTTATAACGTTGGAAAAACATGTTTTTAAAAGTAAAATAGTTTACTTAAATTCCGTCTTCATCTTTTTTTTTTAAGTCGAGTAGAGACGGGGTAAAAGAATAAACAAAAAGTTTTAAGCCAACTGGCACTTGATCATAGAAACAGGCCCACATCAACTAATGGGTCTTGGGGGGTCGGGGCCCAGGACCCGCGCTGTATATTATACCTTACAGTAGAGTTATTTTATGATGCTCTTTTATTATTATTTACTTTTATTATCATTTTGATTCAGTTGGTATTTTAATAAAAAATAAAATAGGGTGGAGGATCATTGCGTCCTGCACTTCCCCCCCCCCCCAGCACCCCACCATACCTTAATATAAAGGGTGTTTCATAACATGTGGGACGCACTTTCAGGATGGATTCAGGACCTGGAAACAATGAAAAAAGTTTACATAAACATATGCCCGAAATCGCTTTGTTTCCGAGTTACAGCCAGTTTTGTGTTGCAGCAATTCTTTCCGCAAACTGTTTACAAACACTGCTTGCCGACAATGTTTGTGAGTGTTTACAAGACTTATTTCATGTATGGCCTTGCCGATTGTAATGTTTCGTACACTCCATGACATGTTTCAATATCGTTGAGTGTAGAGCCATCAGTCAGTCAAAGGTGCATCGCGGTGTTTCACTGTTCGTATTCGTAACTTCTTACCGTGAATAAGTGCACGCCAGTGAAAAAAAACTTAAAATTTTTTGTACTATTCAGTGATAGTGTGCATGTGAAGTGAGAATGGAGGCTTATTCAAACAGAGAAAAGGCAGACATGCATCTCGGGTATGGACTTGCCGAGTGTAATGCGGCCGCAGCAAGACGTCTGTATGCGGAAAGGTTTCCGAATCGCCGTCTGCCAGATAAGAAGACCTTTCAGAGAATAGACGAGCGTCTTGGTGATACAGGATCATTCAACAAGCGAGTTGAAGATAGTGGTATGCCAATCAGCGCCAGAACTGTTTAATTGGGGAGCGGGTCCTGAATCACGTGAAGGGACATCCGGGTGTCAGCATCCGAAGGATAGCAGCAGCAGAGTGTGTAAGATACACAACTGTGTGGAGAATTTTACTGAACAACAGCTTTACCAATATCACATACAGAGAGTACAAGGCCTTACTGAAGCTGATTTCCCACCACGAGAGGCTTTTTGTACTTGGTTCCTTCAACATTGTGCTCGCTATCCTCTTTTTCTATCCTCCGTGTTGGTTTATGATGAGGCTTCCTTCACAAGAAATGGCGTGATCAATTTTCACAACAATCATCACTGGGCCGAAGAAAATCCACATGCCATCATCCAGTGAAGGCAAAAACAACAAATTAGTATCGATATATGGGAAGGACTTATTGACGACAACTTAATCGGTCCTTTTGTTTTGCCTGGAAGATTAACAGGAGAATCCTATTCCAATTTTTTAAGGAATGATTTAAGCGATATACTAGATGAAGTTCCTCTTGGTGTCCGACGTAAATATATATATAGGTAAAAAAAAAATATATATATATATATATATATATAATATATATTATATATAAATGTATCTAAAAAAAAATATATATATATAGAAATATATCTAAAAAATATATATACAGGGTGTCCCATAAGTCCGGCATCATAGGAGAAATTCATATTTTTCTATTTCTACAAACCATAATTCATATTTTTCTCTTTCTACAGGCCATAATGTCTGTGAGCAAGGAAGAACGAATCCAGATAATTCTACTCATAGGAAATCGGAGTCAGAGGCCGCTGCTGAATTTAACAGACTGCATCCAGACCGCGAGCCAATAACACAGAGTTGTGTTAGCAGACTTGTTGCAAAGTTTAAGGAAACAGGCCCCCTCTTTTTCGATGAACATGTCACTGGAGGTACCTACCTAAGTATGCTCAAGGAAGAAGCATTTCCCAGTGTCTTGAACGAAGAAGGAAATTTCTCAACATGGTTCCAGCAAGACGGCGCTCCTGCACATTACAGCACCCAAGTAAGGGAATACCTGTACCAACAATTCCCTGGTCATTGGATAGGACGTCGAGGGCCTGTGGAATGGCCAGCTAGAAGCCCGGATCTCACGCCTCTAGATTTTTATCTCTGGGGCCACTTGAAAGCGCTGGTATACGCAGAGAAAATTAGGAGTGTTGAACATTTGCGGCAGCGCATTATTGGGGCAGGTAACACCATTACTCCTATCATTCACCGTGTGCTTGCTGACTGGGTATCACGTCTGAATTTGTGTATTGAAAACAATGTTGGACATATTGAGCACGTTCTGTAAACAAAAGCTTTTGTTTTGCCTTTTTTATTATTTTTCCTATGATGCCGGACTTATGGGACACCCTTTATATAGAAATATATCATATACTAGCAGAGATACCCGGCGTTGCCCGGGATGTAAGGGTGTGTCAAAATAAGGTAAAAAGATGAACAAAACTAAATGAACACATAAACACAAAGTTTTGGTAATTGTTTTTATTCCTTGAAAACATCAGACATTTTGTAGCACTTCAGTGTAAACAATGTTACGTGTTTTTCCATTGGGTGTCAAAACATAAAGATTGAGAGGTGTTCCAACACGTGAGCATCCAACATACAGTTGACCATGGGAAAAGCAGGGTTCCTCAAGTTGCAGACCAGCAACAGTCAAAGTTTGCCCTTGAGACTTGTTTATAGACATAGCAAAACAAACCCTGACTGGAAATTGAAGCCTTCTAAATTGGAAAGGTAGATTTGAAGGAATGAGAGGAATTCGTGGGATAAAGACATCCTCTCCTTTTCCACATCCTGTTAGTATGGCGGCTTCTATGAGATGTGGCTTCAACTTCTTCACGACCAATCTTGTTCCATTGCATAAACGTGGTTGGTCCAAATTTCTCAGAAGCATAATTGGTGCTCCAACCTTGAGTGCAAGTTTATGAGGAGGCATTCCTGGGGGTTCCAAAGAGTGCAAAAATTCAGTCGGGTAATGAACAGCTTCAGAAGGATCTGGCACCGTGTCAACAGATTTGTAAACTTGTTCCCTTCCTGGTATTGCAGTCAGCAGTCTGCTATTGATGGAATTAACTGCGACATTTTTAGGAGTAAGTATAGCTCTTTACAAAGCCACTTGTAATTGTGAAAGTGCTGCTCGGGATTTGGAAACACTTTTGCAATCATTTCTTCAATTGACTTGACAACAGTGCTGATTGGATAAAGAGAAATGGTACCATCACTATCAAGTGGAACTTTGCCTTCTCCAAGTTGCAACAGCCTTTGGGAAAATTGTCCAGATAGTTGGTCACCAAAAAGATGAGCTCTCATATTAGTAGAAAGGCTCAAAGTCTTAACATGGTGCCACAGATGTGAAGATTTCAGACAGGCTTGAATCTCATCTGCTCTGGTTCCTTTTGGGATGACAGGTAGAGTCTGCCTGAAGTCACCTGACAACACAACCGTGACTCCACCCATGGGTCTAGGGCAATTGCGGATGTCTTGCAGTGTTCTGTCAATTGCTTCCCAAGCTTTTTTATGTGCCTTGTGCATTCATCCCAAACAATGATCTGCACCTCTTCAGAATCTGAACTGTTCCTGAGTTCTTGCTTATGTTGCACACAGGATTTTCATTGATTGTGAGATCCAAAGGAAGTTTAAAAGCTGAGTGAGCTGTTCGACCACCTGGAAGCAAAGTTGCAGCAATACCTGAAGAAGCAACAGCCAAAGCAATTTTTTGCTGCTGACGAACTTTGGCTAGCAGAAGATTGCTAACAAATGTTTTGCCAGTTCCACCAGGAGCATCCAGGAAAAAAATTGTGCCAGTTTGATTACGAACCGAGTCAATGATTGTCTGATAAGCAATTTGTTGGTCAGGCAGCAGTTTTGGTTAATGTTCATTGACATAAGCAGTTAGTGCATTGATGTCATATGATGTTTCACGTAAGATTTCTGTTGTCATTCCATTAGCAGTACTGCGAATAGTTTGGGGAAGTCCAAAAGTCTTGATGTCAGTTCCTCCCATGGAAATGATGAGGTCTTCTATTGCTATCAAAGCTTCATTGTAAATCTCCTCATTGTAGTCTACTTCCATACCAGGAAATCTCAGCTGAGCTTGATGTTTGAAGTCTTCAGATAAATCATCACGATATTTTTGCCACAGTGAAAGAGCATTGCCAACTTCACAGGTTTTAAGGAGAATGGCCTCTTCTAAGAGGCCTCGTTTCTGGCAAGCTTCACGATATGTCTGACAAACGGTGCCATTTACTGTTCGAAGGTCAGCAAAAGATGTAGGGCCTCGAACCTCATGGAGAAGAAGTCTCAAAAAGAAGCACTCTTGTTGGCTAGGATGTACTGTATACACCCTCCCCAGTACATTGTCAAATTTTATGCTAGGCTGTCCTGCAACATCAGCACCTCTCTTTCTTTTGCTCCATTTTTTGTTGTTCCATGTGTAGTAAGATGGCAACTGGTGGTACAATAAAGTCTTCGCAAAAGGATCTTCTTGACAGAGCTTGAAGAAGCAGTCAGAGTTGTGTCCTTGGGAGCAAGAGCTTGTTGAACTGCTGTTTCTTCTGTGAAATAAATTCTTTGCCCATTCTCACGATGAACAGATAACTGCTGAATAGCAGGATGCCGCTCATGGATTGGGAAAGAAAATATCCTCCAAAAAGCTTCATTGCTGCTTATGTATCGACCCATTTGAAATTGGGTGACTTCGTCTTGGACATTGTTCTGCTGGAGGGCAAACATTGCAGCATCTGATCCCTTGTTTACATATTTACAGACATATTTAATGGATTTGACTGAGTTGCAGAATTCAACATTAATATGTGCATTGAAACTTTTTGATAGAAGTGGACATACGATACTATCCACCTGTTATCAATTTCATTTTGGCCTATCTTTGCAGTGAAACCACCATCTTCTGGTTTTCTTCGTCTGTACAGTGGGTAACCATCTTGACCAGTTTGAGTGTATTTTAGGAAGTTCCTTGGAAACATTTTCGTGCAGTGATTGTCCTTCATGCATGGAGAGTTGTAGTTATGGGGACCACAAGGTCCATGTACCATTGTTGCCTTTACAATTTCATATAGAGTTTGGTCCTTAGTGGGATCTGGTAGTTCAGCTGATATTATGTTGTGAATCTGGCTGGCATGTATTTTTTCATGTAACCAAATGAGTATATGAGCATGAGGCAGACCTCTCTTTTGCCACTCAATGGTGTACATGTGGCAGCGAACAGGGCCAAAAATGTGAGCTTTTGTGATGAGGTCCATCAACTTGACAACTTTCAGTCGAAAGACTCTGGCGGTAAGGTCATGTCGTCCAGTATAAGTCTGTCCAGGAAGCAACTCATCTTGAATTTCCCTCCACTTACAATTGCATGTGAAAGTAATGAATAGATCAGGGCGCCCATAGTGTCGAACATAGGTCATTGCATCTTGAGTTCTTTCATGCATGTACCTAGGACTTCCTGTGAAACTGGATGATAGTATGCACAGTTGACCTAAGTCTCTCACTGAAGCATCATTGTTTATTCCATCCCTCAAGTGAATGTATGAGTCTGCCCTTAGTTCTCGCTGGTGTGTCCTGATGTAACATAGACGTTCTGCTTCAATCTTTGCATACATGTCAACAACATTCTGGTGGAAAAGATTTTGGGTCCGATGAATCAAATTGAAGTCGTTCTCTCTTAGCATAAATCGATATGCATAAAAATCCATGCATGAAACAGTTTTCTGTGTGTTAGCCCCAGCCTGCTTTATGCCAATATGATATCCATCTTCTCCATGGACAAACAGCAATGGATACTGCAAGGCATCATAGGATCTGTGAGTCTCGCTGATTCGCTTTATGGTGTTGTCTCTAGACTTGAGCACTATGTCCCTTTTTCCATGCTGTTCCTCACTTATAACAACAGCAACTTCATTGCATTCAGGAGCATTGAAACGTCGAGCATGTTCTCCAGAGGGCCTTTTGTCTGCATCAATAACAATGGTAAAATCCAAGGAAGGTGCACTTTCCAAAGCATACTTAAAACTTCTGACATAGCTGTTTGTTGTGTGAAGCATTTCTTGTAGCTTTAGTGTGAGATCAAATCTAGTGCCAGGCAAGTTATTATTTCTACTTTGAGCTTGTCTGTGAAGATCACAATGAAATACAGCTGCAGAAATTGAGGCTCTTCATTGGGAAGTGGCTGCAAAGATCCAATTCGATGGTAGACCTGTCCTCAAACTTTGAAGGTAGGCATAAAACCTCTTTCTTGAACAACTTTAGCGCCAAAAGAAGTCATCTGAAAGGCGCAGTTGTAGCTTCTGATGTTTTTTAGAAAATGATTTGATTCAGGAGAGGTGCCAAGAAGAGCCTTCAATGGCTCGGGTGGTGGTGGAATTATTGCAAGCTTAATTTTCCCGTTAGAGCAGCACATGCCAGGTGTTTCCTTTTCCCATTTTTGGCACCACAATGTGTGCATAACTTTGTCATCGATCCAATTTGTAAAATTTTTTCAACAGCATAATCATGTTCAGGATAATACCTAAAGGCAGCATGTTGCCATTGCTGCGCTGTGTATGGCTTATTCCTCTGAGCAGCCTGTCGAAGAGCCTGGGCTTGGAGTCTGCTTCGGTGTTGCTGTGTGATTTCTTGTTGCCTTTGAGAAGCCTGTCTGGAAGCTTGATCCCGAAGGCTTGCTTGATGTTGATCTTCAGTTTCCTGGTGCCTTTGAGAAGCCTGTCTGGAAGCTTGATCCCGAAGTCTTGCTTGATGTTGATCTTCAGTTTCCTGGTGCCTTTGAGCAGCTTTTCTTGAAGCATCAGCTTGAAGTCTCTGTTGATATTGTTCACCAGATTCACATTGTCGTAGAGAAGCTTGTCTGGCAGCCTGAGAACACAACCTTTTCCTGCATTCTTCTTCTGTCTCTTGGCTTCTGTGGCTGCTTGTCTGGCAGCCTGAGACTGCAATCTAGCAGTTCGTGTCTTCTAGTGTCTCTGTGTTCTACTTGCTCTCATTCGTTGAGCAGCAGGAGATTTCCCAAAGACAGAACTTTTCTTTCGGGCCATTGTCACCATAGCAAAAGTCACATTCAAATGTCAAAATGCAAAAACTTATTCCTTAAACTTATATTTTTAAAAAGTTCTCGAAAATAATGATTTTAAGCTTTTTGTGTCAAAATGCAAAAACTTATTCCTTAACCTTATATTTTTAAAAAGTTTTCGAAAATAATGATTTTAAGCTTTTTTGTGTTAAAATGAAAAAACTTATTCCTTAACCTTATATTTTAAAAAGTTCTCGAAAATTTTGAAACTTTATGCACACCATTAGTCCACTTAAATCCCGTGACTTTATGCCGTCATTCAAAACTAAACAAGATTTTAATGTATCATTTACTAAATAAAACTGTCTAGTCTACCTACCTACTGTACCTACCTACCTACTGTACCTACCTACCTACCTACCTACTGTGCACACCATTAGATTCCCCGTGAAAAGTTATATCTGATTCACTACCTTAAACACTATTTGCGTGCAGCCATATTCATTTCAATAGAGAACAAACAAACAGACAAACAAACAAACTTCCTCTTTTATATATATAATATATATATATATATTATATATATATATATATAAAATTTTATAGATATATATATATATAGAAATATATCTAAAAAAAAAAAAATATATATATATATATTATATATATATATATATATATAATATATATATAGAAACAGACGTGTTTTATCGAGTGTTCAGTGTTATCAATTGAATAAGTGGTTTTCGTTGAGGTGTCTTTAAAAAAAGTAGTGTTGGTGCATTCTTAACTAAATTACTTTGTGTTACTAACCATTCATTAACGAATATATTTCATTTATTGACTTTATTCAGTACTATATTATTTGATTAAACAAAGGCTAGTGCACCGTGGGAAAAATGGAAAAAAGTCGGTCGAATAGCGGACAGATAAGTTTCATTTAATACTTTTTCTTTTACAGATCTTTCGTCGGTAGCTTAATTATATATTCATTTAGTATAAAATTGTGTACAAGAACCTGTTTCTGCGTTTCAAGAACTTTTTTGCGGGTTTGCGCAGGTGACGGCACAATAAGCACGCGGTAGACCTACGTTGTAATTTATTAATTTCCAAACGCTCGGTTTTTGTTTTTTGTTTTTTAACTAATTAAAAGCATGGCACCCCCGTCAAATACTTGCAGTCGCTGTGAAGGGAAATTTGCCGCTTACGCGTTTACAATGGCTAATAATAATGAACAGTTAGTTTGCAGGTGGTGCTCAAGCATGGAAGTACTGAGGAACGAGTTAGAACGTGAGAGGGAGGCTAGAGTAAGGCTTGAAGAAAACGTGATGCTCCTGACGGCAAAATTAGAATCCCATGAGACTCCAGTTACGACCCCTCCTGCCTCAGTTTCTACTAATAATATAAATAGTACTAATAGCCCTCTCTCTCCCCCTAGTTCCCAACCCTTCGTTCGAGTGCGTAATGGAACCCAATTGAGAAAACCTAAGACTTGTCTTCCTGTAATAATAAACAATAAGTTTTCTGTTTTAGGTTTCGAAGATACTGATGAAACGGAAATACGACTCGTTGGCGATTCCATTGTTTGAGGGCAGCTCGAGGAATTCTGTGGGAGAAACCCTCGTCGTAGGCGCCGTTACTGCTACCCTGGTGCAAGGGTGGAGGATATAACTAATAGTGTTGACCATTTTACAGATGTTACCTCTGAGGACACAACGTATGTTATTCATGTCGGTACTAATAACGTTTTAAATTCTAGATCGGAAGAACTGCTGGCTAGGTACAGGGACTTACTAGAGCGATTAACGGAAAAAACTAATAAGATTGTTTTAACAGGTATAATTCCTCGAATTATCCAACGTACGATTTCTACAGCAAGGCGACCTATATCAATAATAACCTAAAGTCTCTTTGCCAACAGGAGGGAGTGCATTTTGCGATTTTTTGGAACAGTTTCTACGGCAGGAGGGACTTGTTCCTCTGAGATGGACTTCATCTTAATGACGTTGGAGCTGCGCGTTAAGGAAGACTACTTCATAATACTGTCTCTTTTCAGGCTGCCGTAACTCGAACGGTCCCAGCGTAATTTCCTCAAATTTCCCCTGCGCTCGCGAAGGTGTCGCAATTACAAACAATTTGAAGGTTCTATCCTCAAATGCTCGTAGCCTACGAAATAAAATAAACGAATTTCTTTCTTTAATTGCT